>CM029605.1:969564-1112064 GCA_017311375.1 Mytilus coruscus
TACATTTAAATAGCAATAAATATTTGTGGTATTTGATTCTGTTTTCTACTGTCATCCATCCAAGTTTTTAAATAAGGGGCTGATGGGGATAATGGGTCTGCATCAAGAATTAATCTTGCTGCTCTTTTTGAAGTTTTAATATTCTTACTATCCCTTCATTTTACAATCTCCCAAACAATACAGCAGTAATCGATGAGAGGCAGAATATACCCATTATAATATGCTTTCCTGGCATTAATATCTAAAATTTCTTTAATTTAGAAAGAAGGTATATTCTTGATGAAATGCTAGCACAAATTTGATCGATTTGATTTGTCCAGCTAAGTGTGCTGTCAATTTTAACACCTAATAATTTCTCACATGATGAATTTTGTAGTGTTTCTGAATTTATTACTAAATTTGGTTGAAAAGATTGAGTTGATAACTTCTTACTTGTTCCAGTAACCAAACATTTTGTTTTTTGGTATTGATGAACATATTATTCATTTTGCACCATTCTTCAACTCTGCATAAATCTTCTTGAACCTCATCATGTAAATTTTCTATGCTTTTCCCGGATTTATGAAGAGTAATATCATCCGCATACAAGTCTGTTTTACAATTTTTAATGCAAAGGGAAGGTCATTTATAAATAAGACAAATAATAGAGGACCTAGTATAGATCCTTGGGGACACCAAATTTCACATCTTTTTATCAGAATTAACATTGCAAATGTTTACTTGCTGTGTTCTATTACTTAGATATGACCTGAAAAACCTACTGCAGACTCACTGAATCCGTAAATAGCAAGCTTTAAGCAAAGAATGTCATGATCTACAAGATCAAATGCTTTTGAAGTCCAACAGTATTGCTAGGTTTAAGTTACCATCATTCATTTCTTGCAGCCATTTGTCAATGATATTAATAAGTGCAGTTTGACAAGAATGATGTGGCCTGAAACCTGATTGTGTAGGATGTAAAGTTTAAATTTAGACAAGTATTTGTACATGTTATTTGAGACATGCCTTTCTAATACTTTTGATAGAGATGGAAGTACAGAAATTGGTCTATAATTTGTTGCTAAAACCTTATCACCATCTTTGTAAACTGGTGTATCCATAGCATTTTCAGTAATGAAGGATATATACCAGTATCTATCATTCTGTTGAATATATATGTGAGAGGAGAGGCAATATATGGGGCACTTATTTTAAGGATTTGGGGTCCAATATTATCAGTTCCTGATGGTTTATTTACATCAAGTTTAATTAACTCATCAAATAGCTCATTTATCTTTATTGGTGGTATGGTAAATTTCTCATGTTTTTGTTTTTTAATTGATTTTTATGAATGTGTTAAGATTATTGAAATCTGCCTTGTCAACAGAGGTAATGTCCTTTGCTCTCTTAGTTCTTCAGCACAGGAAGTAAAAAGTTATTAAAAGTATCTGCTATAGATTTTTATTATTTGTTGTATTATTCTCATCTGTAGCTAACTCATGTGGGGATTTTTAACTTTAGGGTTCAAGCTATGAAGGCATTTCCATAAAGATTTTGAGTCATTAGAGTCTTTTACCATGTTTTTATAATAGTTCTTTTGAATTCTCTATTATTTGTTTAGTTTTATTTCTCCAAAATCTATATTCACTCCACAATCCAAGTGCATTATATTTATCCCTCATGTTCCTAGCATATATAATTTCACTATTATACCAATCAGGTTGCCTATCCTTTTAACTCTCTTTTCAACAACAGGGCATGTTTATCTAAAACTTTGTTCAACATATCATAAAATAATTGGAGACAGACAGAAGGATTGTCTTCAAATTCAATTTTATAAAAGGTGTACTTTGTAGGTCTAATAGAAATTCATTTTGATCAAATTTTTGAAATTCCTGTATGTGATTGTACTGTGTGTATTCTTTTGTCTTTATTAACTTCATTCCTTGTTAAACAGATAGGATAATGGTCACTAATTGCATATTTACAGACATGTGATTCCTGTACCTTATCTAGATTACTGACATAGATATGATCAATCAATGTACTAGAATCCTTTGTGACCCTTGTAGCATCTACAATCAATTGCTGAAGATTGAATGATTCTAAAACACTCAGCCATTTTGAGGAGGTTTGCTTGGAGCTTTAAAATTCATATTAAAATCCCCCAATAATATTATATCTGAATTAATGGTCACTGCCATTCCTAGTTCTTTTTCAAAATCATCAATCCAGTCTATTGTTGACTTTGGAGGTCTGTACACAAAACATAGTAAAAATGATTTTTTATAATCTGGTTTTACTTCAAACCACATTGTTTCAATACCTCCTATTTCAATGTTGTTTTGTCTTGAAAATTTTATTTTTCAGAAAATAAACAATCAAACCACCCCACCCTGGGAAGTTCTGTCTTTTCTTTCAGATAGGTATCCAGGTATTTGTAATTCATTATCTGTAGTGTTTTAGTTAAAATGTTTCACATGCCCAGGGACCGCTGTGCGTCGCCAATGTCGCAATTTGCGATTTTTATTTCATCTGGCGACAAAATACGGCTGCTGGCGATATTTCTGGCGCCAACATTTTCCTATGTAAAATTTTCATTTCTTGACAATATCGATCTTCATGATAATTGGTAAAGTTAAAAATAAATTGTACAAAATTTTACCTGGCGACAACTTTATGACTTTGTTTACAACCCCAAGCTAATCAACGGTTACAACAGGTGTCATAATCTGTTGTTACAGGTAATCCATTTATCGGATGGGTCGTTAATGGTCATCAACATTAATTAATTCAAATAGAATTGGTCAGTCTGCATTTGTCTATTTCATTTGAAGAAATGTTCATACAACACAATTTTCAATGTTTACCATAGTTAAATGAAGAAAACATAATTGACAGGAAGTTGAAAACCATAATCAAATTGTTAAAAACATTGTTTTACTTGTTTTCCGTAAAAAATAGCAAATTCAAACGAAATTTGTCTTTGACTGCCCTCATTTATGATACGAAAATAACAAAACGACCGCCATTTTGGTCATGTTTACTTCTTCTACGTGCTGTGTATAATCCTCCAAAGAGGAGCACACCGAATAAAGAAAGATAACTCACTCTTACTTTTCCTAGCATTGAGATACCTACTTAAGACATGTCTTAGATATGGCTACATACTTCTGGCTTTATAATTTATATGTTTGGGTCTTTTGAGTTGTGGGAAGAGTTAAAGAGGGTTTAGTAGTAGGATGGGTAGGGTTGGTAGGGTTCCTTGGTCATCTTTTTCTGTATTCTAATACAATTTTCACTGTTCTGTAAATCTAAACCCTCTTACTCTGTTTTCTTCATACAATTACCCATTTTTTTCTATTTTTTATTTTTAGTTTAAAAATTCTTTATTCTGTAGCATTTACAGACCATAAGCTAATGTATATTCTTCTACATACTGACAAAGAAAATAAAGTACACATGTCAGTTTTGTTGTATGTATAGAAACCATTGACTAACTTACTTAGTGTAACATGTTAAATGATGTAAAGTGCAGGCTGAGTGCATAAGAAATTTAAATTGAACATAGTTCAAATTTTGGTAGAAGAATTAAAGACTCTAGCTGGCTCTAAAGTTTGCTCCAAGTTTTCAAAACTGGCGACAAAATATAGGAGCTGGCTATTTTTCTGGCTCCAACTTTTTGGGAGCCAGAGCAGCCCTGCATGCCCACTACATCAGGTGGGTTTTTGAAAACATAAGTGTGTGTTTGATTTCATCATATTTACTTTCAATCCTATTAACATTATGAGAACAAATCCTGATACCTTTAGATTTACTAAAACCATATGTACCAAAAATATTATCACCAGGATCTAATTGCTTCCTTGTCAATGCATGGTTTTCCAAAATGATTAGATAATACATACAAATAGCTATTGCTAAAGTAAATACATAGATATAAGATAATTTCACATCAATTAAAAAATTAGCCTCAGGAAATGAATACAATAAATCACATGCTATGATAACATTAGAATCATTATTAGACATAACACAGTTTGTATCAAGCTGCTTATCATCAATTAATGTATCCTGTCCACATGTTTGAGATAAAGTGTCAGCATTATTTGAAGTAATTAATGCATCATTAATACTCTTACGTTTTGCAATAGACACTTTCTTGGTTGTGTCAAATGAATAATTACCATTCACTTTTCCTTCAATGATAACATAATTAACACTCCCTTTTGTTTCTTTTAGAAATTCCATACTCTTGTGAAATAGAAAATGTGGACTTACATATACAAGATAATAAATTACATTCAGAGCATAATGTTAAAAGTGTATTAAATCTGTTTGAAACAGTGGTTACATTGGCATTCTCTTCTTTGCCATTTTTCATGCTAAACAAAATTTCTGTTTGTGGCCATACATATTACATTTATGACATTTGATTTTCATTTCAAATCTACATGAAGATGTTTTATGGTTAAGTTCACCACAGTTAGCACAGGCATAAGAATGATAATTTAGTATTCCAACTATATTATTAATTGTTTTAATGTATCTGGATGTTCCTCTGGAGTTAAAATGAATCCCATCATGAGTATAGAAACCTTTATTCTGGTTGAAACTGTCACTCATATACATCTCATACTGTCGTATAAAACCAATCCAAATTGTTGACACAGTTTTCTAGGACTAAGTTTGCACTGTACACATTTACATCATATCTTGGGGAGTCCTGAAACTATGATGTTACAATCCTTATTGCAACACGAACGAGCAGCCCAGATCAGACTTTCAAAGTCCTCTTCTAATTCTTTTAGGATTTTCCAGCACTTATATCATTTCCACCAACTTGAAGAATGATATTCTTATATGTAGTTAAATTCATTTTCATGATTTCGCTAGTGATCCTATTGATGTTGGCACCTCTGAATGTTCTAATATCTGTTTTAGATAGGCCAGAAGGTCTGATTGACCCTGTACGAAAAAATCCAGGTGAATTTTATATGGATTCCAGGCGGATTTTTAGAGGAATCCATTTAAGGTCCCCTTACGCCAAGAATCTTTCTTACATGGGTTCCAGGTGGATTCCAGGCGGAATAGAGCCGAAATATGCAAATTTATCCGCCTATCTTAGGAGGAAAAAATCCGTCTTATAAAAGGGAAATAAAGCACTTGAAAATATTCCACCTAAAGAGGCGGAAAATATTTCCACCTAAAAGACGGAAAATATTTCCACCTAAAAGGCGGAAAATATTTCGCCTATAAAGACGGAAATAATTTCTGCCTATGAAGGTTAACATTTTGACAGTCGAAAGCTTTTTCCATTTTTACAGTTAAAAAAAACTACTTCTTAAATTTGATAAAATTTTCATTTCTTTACAATTTCTGCATCAATTAACATTATAAGAGTCACAATTAATGTTTCAATGTCTTTTAAAGTTTTTCTGTCCAAATTCTTTCTTGCATAGCTAACTTGCTCTGTTATACAGCATCAATTACTATAATGACACTCCTGCATACAACTGTTGTTTTTACATCAAGCATTGACATAATCTGAAAAATATAAATTCAGGCATACATTAGAAAACCAAATGCAATTGTAAGGTCAATTGAATAAATTTACCAAATTTTCATGGCGCAAATTCAATCGTCTTTATTAAACAGATAATCTGCAAGCTGATAAAAAATATCCCTTACTATAGCTATACAAAATTGCATGCTGAAAGCAGAATTTTGAACCATGTTAAAAATGATTTTAAATGCAATATATCATGTTTAAACTATACAACGAATGTGTTTTAGGAATAAAAAATAGGCAAAATCAATATATAATAAAACATGTAGCTGTACCAAGAGACCAAATACATGTACATACCAATAGCTTTGGCTAGCTGATGTTTTTTTAAGGTGCACTCTTTTTGCATTTGTCATGGCTTTTCTTGAACTCGCCTGTCACCTTGGATGTCTGATGTCAGTGCAACAACTTAACCATCTGTAATAAATCAAATACATGAACTATAAAGTTATAATTATTCATAAAAAAAAAATGCAGTTCAAAATTTAAATTTAAAAAAAAATCTATTTTCACACGCGTAATTTTGGCACAACTTTTTGGAACTTTTGGTCCTCAATGCTCTTCAACTTTGTTATTTATTTGGCCTTTCAATTATTTTGATTTGAGCGTCACTGATGAGTCTTTTATAGACGAAATGCACATCTGGCCTAATATAAATTATAAGCCTGGTACCTTTGATATGTATTTATTATAAAGTGTGTTGAAATTCTTAGTTACATAATTTGTAAGGCAATCATTTTTTTAGTTGTAAATAAGGACATTTTTTGGTAGATTTATAAACTCCATTTCAAGGAGTTGTAGCAACCAAATTTCCGCCATCAGTCTTTATATAAGAAACAATGTGAATCAGCAAGCAACATAAGGCAGAAGGTGGTAATTTAGCTTTACAAATATATTTGCATTTGGATTGATATGAAAAAAAGGATCGCCTTATATCTAAATTGTATCTTATTTACACCTTTGTAAAAGTATGTAGACATTTAATTAATTCCCAAGTGAAGGTTAAAACTGTATGATATATTTATACTTCAAAACATTAATTTAAATGATAAAAAAACTTACCAAATATGATGACTTTCCATTTAAACTGTAACAACACACATAAGTTTTGTAGAATCTCCATCCAGTTCATTTAAAACAACAGTAATGTTTTAGTATAACACCAACATCTTGATCAATATGCCAAAAACAATAATGTTTAAGAGTCATCTCCTTAATCTGGTAACTTTTCTAGGTCTTCCACTTGCTTTTTATATCCTCTGCCTTTGACAATAACATAATGAAACAAACTTTTTCAATGTTTGCACAACAGCACCAAAATTTGAATCTGTGTAGCTGTCATGTGACCTGTGTGTATTTTCCTTGGCACTGCAACATTTGGATGGTCAGTTGGGGCACCATAAGGAATTACTTAGTACAGTAACTTAGTATAAAATTCTAAATTCATACGTAATATTCATAACTAGACAGGTCATAAACATATTTTGTTTATGGATTATGAAACATTCATGCAGATTCAAGGCTTATATATGATTCAAAGATAAAAGTATATCATAAGAATCATTTCACATTGAAAAAAGTGTACACAGATGTTCCTGTGTGTGGCCCCATTCTGAGACTGAAGTTAATCCCAGATGTTATTTCAGCAGGTGGCATAATACACAACCAGAACAGATAAAATGTTATGGAAGGACTATGTGTAAAGTAATTAATTGTTAAATAATTTGTATTTTAAAGGCGATGAGGTCCAGGGCAATCATAATCCTTTTTAGAGATTCTAGAGATTATAATTTAAAAAAAATATAATTATAATGACACACTTTTTAATATATATATATATATATATAATATATATAATTTGGATAATTCTTTTAAGTTTTTTAAAGAAATTCTATATAATATCAATATTTTGGTGTCAACAAGATTAAAATTGGGTACAGATAAAAAGTATCAGTCCATCAAAAATGGCCTTGCTAAGTTGTAATATATTGGGGCTTCAAGGAGACAAGATAAAGGGAATAATCATTCTTTGAAAGATCTTTGATCTAAGGAAATAATATATCCTCTAAAAGATAAATTAGTGAATACTTTGAATTCAATAATGATAGATTTAAATAAATTATATATTTTTCTAAGTATATTATGCTCTTTTTCTGCCTAACAAATTTGAACAAAAATTTTCCAAGTACAATTTCTGGCCATAAATTTGAAGAAATATTCTAAGTCCAATTTCCACCTAACAAAATTGAACAAAATCCATTAAGTCCAGCATTCCGCCTTTTATATTACTGTTGCTACAGAATTCCTGTTAACTTGACAGGAAAATGTAAACATTTCGTCTAAGGTTTATAATGATTCAGACGGATTTTTTCTTTATTCCATGTCCGCCTTAAATCTGTCTAAATAATTCAATTTTAAGCGGATTCCGCCTGGAATCCTGCTAAATTAAAGTGGAATCCACCTAATATTTTCATACGGGCGGCCTTTCAGAATGGATGAACCGATAATTAAGTTTTTATCACTGGATGATTGTTCAGAATTTTGGGTTTTGTTAGATTTTACATGTTTTAGGTTGTGAATTTGGTTTTCAGGCTGGGTGGTAGTTTCAACTGTTTGGCATGGTTCCTTATTAAGTTTCAATTTTGAGAGCCTGGGAGCTGGAATTGGTGCTGTTTGTGTTGACACATCACATGTGTTAACAAATTTTGCTGTTTGACACTCAATAGAATCAGTTTGTATGGACACATCACTACATTTATTTTCCAATTTTGATTCTAGATCATTAATGATCTGAATTAAATCCTCCCTACTTTTCCCATCATATTTGGAATTATCAATCGATTTGGATAGTTCAGTTATTGAGTCTAATGAGAAGTTAAGGTTTTGAGATTGATCATTATTCTGTTCGGACATTTGTGAGTTCTCTTGTGAAAATTCAATGGAACTGTTGAAAATTTCTTCTATTAATTCAACTGGTGTGGATGATCTTGGTTGGGATGAAATTATTTCTTTTTCAAGGGATTCACAGGTTGCCACAAAAGTGTCAATCCAAGTATAAATATTGCGACCTTGAACATTAATTGTACCAGTACTTACATATAATGTCACTGTTACTGAGTTATTGACAGTTTTGTATATATTTCCAAACTGAAAATGACTTTTTATAGAGTTGAGATCACTATCCAATATTCTCTGTACATCTTGTAACATATGTTGTGCTACATGAATTGTTACACTGTTCTTCTTTGGTGATATTTGCAAAAAGTCAGGCACATTTTCTGCTGATAAATCCAAAGAAATACTTTCATTTTCTGAATTTTGTTCACTTGATTCATTATTTCCATTAAATAGTATAGTTGCATTAAAAGAATTAAATAGTGATTTCACAGCAGTAAAACTGTTTAGTAAAGACATGGTAATTAAAGATAATCCATTTATCAGGAGCACTCAGAAACACATCCTCTCTCTTCAGAGTCTTATCATAAGATGATGATGATGATAATGGATTGCTGTTTATCGTCCAGAAGAAAATTTAATGCATATTCAAGATCTAGACGAATACATGTTTATGTGATATGAATACGAACTCTGATTTGTGCTAGACCAACAGACTGAGTCAGATTTTAACATGTTAGCTATAGTTCACAAGGTAACAGACTGCAAGAAGACATGTGACCCTACATACCCGGACACATTATTCTGACTCCCAGCGGACCAGTCTGTGCTCTTACTCCTAAATGCTGCAAGCTTGGCTTAGAAGTACCAATTTTTATGTTTTTGGTTTGACCTGGCTGGGGAGGTAGAGCCTATGACTTCCCGCACTCAAGGTAAGTACAATACCACGAGACCACTGAGGCGGTACATATATCAATGAGATAGCCATAATACAATACAACTGTCACAACGGTTTATATATTAAGCTCTTAAGATATTATATTGTAAGATAAAGTTGTTGATCATATTTTCTTTAATTTCACAAGATTTTATATTAAGGCTTTCAGAAAATTTAAGTAAACTTAACCATGATGACACGACTTAACTTAAGGAGAGTTTTTGGAGAGTTGTATTTCAATGTGGAGGTTGAAAAAGTGGTATCATGTAAAATTCTTCTATGCATCTGCTTTATAGTTTTTTTACACAGGTGAATTAAGCAAATGGAATGATTCAAATAGATTTCTACTTAAAAAAATCACTGCTTTTTTATTTTGACCCCCTGACCCTGGTGTAAACCTACTCAAAGGTGACATCGTCCATAAGTTGGTATCTGCATGCAGACGATGTAGAATAGACCACTTTCGAGTTCATTGCATTTCTGTCAAAAACATTGGTTTTAGTGAACATCATTAGTTCGTTTAGGGGCATTGTCACTTCCTTCCCATGTTGAGCAAGCGGTTGTAAAAAATATGAGGTTAAATCGCACAAATTATTCAGCAAATTAAATTCTTATAATTGATAATTAGCACTGCTGTTATTAGGGAATTGTGATTAAGTACCTACGGAACAAACATTATTTTTAGATTAGCCTGCATAATAACAATCAAGAAGACACTTGATGAACTTTAATAGTGCATTGATACAGGCGGTCCCCTCTATCTGGTAAAGGACGTCATAAAGGCAAGCACAATTGACGAACTTTTCCGGTGATGGACATAACTCGAAAGTGGGTCTATTGATCCCAATACTACATAGATTTCTAACATTATCACATGACATTTTTTGTATAAAATGAAATTGAACAAGGAAAAACTAGAAATGATAAAAAAAAACAAACATAATCTAGTGTTATGTGTGGTTTTACTCATTATAATGGGCCTTTTACTTAAGAAGAACAATTTTTGTTGCTAATTGTACTTATAACAGTGAATCTCTTTTGGCAGTGTACTCTTTTGGAAGAAGTTCACTACAGTGGGAAATCTAGTGACAAAATATTACCTCCCCTGTAAACACTGAAAACTAGATCTTCTCAATGTTTGTCCCATTTTAGCAATGACGCTATCAATTATGGATTCACGGGAAAACGTTCAGGTAAATAGTAAAAATAGAAATAAGTTGAAATAAAAACAAAACTTCCACTCAATGTTATCATTTTCCTCCTTAAGTAGAAAATGACGAGTACAGCAGGCTATAGAAGCTTGATGTAAAATTGGTTTAAAATGTTGCTATGTGAATAATTCCTGGAGTACCAACTTCAATTTATTTTTCTACTGTCTGTATACATGGTATACCTCTCTGGAACATTCTAATTATTCGTATAGATATAAAGCTAGATCAGAGAAAGTCGGGGAAAAAATCCCACAGGAATCAATTGATATGCAGCAAAGATTGGCACTTTTGAAATTAAGTTACTAAGCAAACTCAAACAGACCTTATCTCGATGTAAACATTGAATGTGAATAGATCGAGAAGACCGCAAATACTTGCACATTCCTCTATTGAATGTACATTTGTATGTGACAAGAGCAGACCTGTGTGCTCGATAACTTAGATGTGAAAAAATAAGCATACTTTGGCAAATTGTAACATGCTAATGACTTTTTGGAACACTCCTAAAATTGGTGACCCAAAAGATCTTTCGATTTTGTATGTACATGATTTTTTCCAATTTTTTTTATCAATATGCAGCAAAGATTGGCATTTTTTAAATTTCAGTTTCACAAGCTTCTAATGCAATTATCTCGATAAATACTGAACATAAAACATTGTGTATTTGCATGTATATTTCTAATAACACAATTTAACAAATAATTTCTTTAAAATGTACAATTATTATTTAGAAATAACTTTTGATCAGTATCGTCACCGGTATTGTTTTATTATTGACTTTCTCGACTCTATCATAAGAAGAGTGAATTTTCTTTTGTTTTCGTTCACTGGATATCCCATTGACTAATGTAACTGTGAATTCCCTGATGTATTTTCCCTAGGGTTTCAATATGACGGAATAATCACACTAATGTGAAGGAGGAATATACTTGTGAATTTCATGTGTGGTTCCCCTTAAAACTGACATAATCAAAAATTTTAACAAATTGTTGATGCTGCCACCATCCCCACCACTAGAAACAGCATGCCAATGTCTCGATTTTGAACTCTGTCAAGACGAGATAATAAAGAATTATTACTGCCTACTTTACAGTATACTTACTGTACCAGAATGTTCCTCTCCAGTATCTGTTACAGAGGTGGTTGTTGGCATTGTTTCTGCTGGAGAAGGTGCTTAAATAGACGAAACTATTAAACATTTATACTCATTATATTATTTCAATTGATGAATGCCTCAATGTGCTGAATGACAGTACATCACGAAATTACAAATTCCATGAAAATTTCTGATAAGTAATCACGAATGAAAGGCAAACTTCTAAAAATACCTCAACTCTTTTCTAATTTCATGAAAATAAATGAATTTATTTGAAAACATGAGATGTCCATTAAGTAAAAATTCCAATTTCATTTCAACTGCCACATAATCAGAAATAGTATGAAAACCTATACAATAAGTGCTATAGTCAGTCAGGGGTTATACTTATACAAGTGTTTTTTATTTACTGGTACAAGTACAAAATTTTGGAGGTAGAGTTATATCCCTAAGACATTCAGATTTTTTTACTTAATATACAAGTAAAAAAATCTTATTTTCTTCTACTCTTGAATTTCTGGTGACTACAGTATTGCTCTAATAGAGTGTTTAATTGTTTGTCAAATTAATAGTTGTCTTACATATATAAAAGTATAATTTTATGGACAATGACAATCTCATTTGTCTGTTATCTTCAAAATACTGCTCATTTACAAACCTCCAAGGGGTTATTTTGAATGACCTGTGCAGTAACTTTTGCAGTTACTTAACATCCGTGTGCAATAGATTTCTTAGCTTAATTCATGAGATAAAGGGTTGAACTGTAATTAAAAATTAATTAGCAAATCAGAAAAATTCTGTTTAGGCATGTTTTGACCTCCCAAAACTTGAAACTTTAAGGGGTTGTATATGTAATTTTTGGAGAAGATTACAAAGGGGAGATAATTCAAATCTTGAAAATAAAATAATAATCTTACAAATTAACTTATTCAAGTAAATATTACTTACATCTTCAAGTAAATAAAAATGACTTGTATAACCCCTGATTGATAGTAGGATATGTAAATTTTATCTATTCAAATGTTATATACTCACAGACTGAACTAATTCTGTCCTCAGAATTCAAGGTTACCTAAATCAAAGAAGGAAAATTTCTTAGAAAAGTTAATCAATTGATATCAGAAGTGAAATACATGATATGCAACAGGATTACTAATCCCGAGGTACACTAGGGCACAACATTAGTATACAAATGTTTAAAACTTGTAAATCAATTTTTAATATACAAATCAAGATAAAAAAATTCAGCATTTTTTCCATTTGTAAAGGGGCATAACTCTAGAACAGTAAAAGTGACACCACCAAAATTCAAACCTGATCTGTGTTTTGTTGAATTAAGCATTGTGTATAAGTTTCATAACATTTGGTTGAGGAAAACTAAAGTTAAGGAAAGGAAACGAAAAATTCAGCAATTTTTCCATTTGTAAAGGGGCATAACTCTAGAACGGTTAAAGTGACGCCACCAAAATTATACTAGATCTGTGTTTTGTGGTGATGAGCATGGTGTATAAGTTTCATAACATTTGGTTGAGGCAAACTAAAGTTAGAGAACGGAAACGAAAAATTCAGCAATTTTTCCATTTGTAAATGGCATAACTCTAGAACGGTAAAAGTGACGGCACCAAAATTCAAACTTGATCTGTGTTTTGTGGTAATAAGCAAAGTGTATAAGTTTCATAACATTTGGTTGAGGCAAACTAAAGTTAGAGAACGGAAACCATTTTTGGGACGTACGGACGGACGGACATACAGACAGACAAGGGTAAAACTTAATGCCCCCTCCGCTACGGCGAGACATAAAAAATAGGAATTGCATGCACTGCCAACGGAATGCTACTATGTGTATTAGCAGAGTGATAATCTCCTGCTATGCATGCTTCACCTGTCGAGCGAATCCACATGCAGCAAAAATGTCTCAATAGTGAATTTGACATAATCAGTAAAATTTCAAATAAGAAGACTTTTCTGGTATCTAAAGATATAGAACATTACAATTGAAATATTAAAAAGGTTTGATAATTTTTAAAATCATTTCAACTGATTTGTATAAGTGTTTGCTCTTTTGTGCTTTTTTTGTACATTTCTTTCACACATTACACATGCTCACTAACACATGTTATCATAAAATAGAAGTTCCTTCATAATATGAGTTTGAAGTGAAGAAATATTCTGTAATATTATTTCCACTGGAACAAATATAACCATATTTGTTCCTAAGGGAATAAAGGGTCTATATTTGTTCCAACTGGAACAGATATTATGGCATTTTTTAAAACAAAGGTTCCAGGTGAACATCTGTTAGGCGGAACAAATACTGTAAATTCACAAATTATTGCATACATTTATTATTGCCATTTTTGAAGAATGGACAAGTATGGGGATGAAATTACACTGTAAAAAAATTTGGGTCATGAATTTTCTAGTAAAGTTGTGATTTGGTCCAGCTAAAAAGGGATAAAAATTAGTATTTCGAAGCTGTCAAAAGAATTCAAGACCTTAACATAAAATTGTCAATATTTTGAGTTTTAACTTAGACTTAGAGTTGATGAAGTTTTTTATAATTTGTCCCAAATGTAGTACACCACACTGTAAAAATATTATTGAAAAGCACAGGTGGAATTTTTTTAATTTTCACTCATTGTCTAAAAGAAATGCACTACAGAAATAACTGTGTTCTCGGGCCAATAAACCTCTTTAAGATATTCAACATTACTATACTGTAGATTCATTATTACTCGTGTGTTTACGATTATCGTGTATTTGTGGGTATAGGTAGACCACTAATTTAAATGTTCAACGAAGTGTGAATTTTCTCTAGGCTTGTATCCAGACTTTAGAAAAACAACAAAATCAAATATCATCAAAATACAATTTTGTCCTTAATCCACATAACTTGGTACCGAGGAATCCACAGTAGTATAATAACATTGAGAATGGAAACAGGGAATGTGTCAAAGAGACAACAACCCGACCAAAGAGCAGAAAACAGCCCAAGGCCACCAATGGGTTTTTAACACAGCAAGAAAATCCCGCACCCGGAGGCGGGCTTCAGCTGGCCCCTTAAAAAATATATAAACTTACCCTTGGATTTATAATACGAATATTCTTTATTTTCAGTGGTGGCAAATCTAATGTAGTGACTGTTACATTCTCCACATCGGTAAAATTAGATCTACCAAACTGGTTTACAGCTATAACTCCAATGTGATATTTTGTATTGTACTTCAATGAATCAATAACATATTGAGGATGCACTATATCTTTAACCATAAAATGTTTGTAATCATATTCAAACATGTGTCTTTCTCTCCAGCAGTGAACTTCATATGTTATAGGAAGATTAGCACTATTGGTTGGAGGGGACCAGTACACACCAATGGAATTATGGGATAGCACTTCTGCCTGAATGTTTTCAGGGGGTCCTAGTGAGGCATCTGTAAAATAAACAAGAATATACACAATGTCGTGATAAACATATCCCGTTGGTAATTCAAAGTATTGGAAAACAGGAAGTAGATATCCAAAAGATCCAAAAATCACTTACACATTACAACTCATCATTGTCAAGCTGCTGACCAATTATGAAGTCATTTTGTTCAGTATTTTTTTTTTTAGAAAAGTGTGACAAAAATTTTGTTTTCATTCAACGGGCCCATTCAACATAATGTAAAATCAAAAGTATCGGCAAACAAAGTATGTGTCCCAAAGATTCAAAAATTGCTTGTACGTTACAATTCATCATTGTCACTCACGCTGATGTTTTATCTACAAAAATTCTATATAAATTTTTATATTTTTGATGAAAATTTGCAATTTTTTTAATAGAGGACTGCTTCTTACAGTTGACGTCAACCATTCCAAAGTTTTATGAACAACATGAGTACTATTGGTGTTTCAGAAGACACATGAACAACATGAGTACTTATTGGTGTTTCAGATGACACATGAACAACATGAGTACTTATTGGTGTTTCAGATGACACATGAACAACATGAGTACTTATTGGTGTTTCAGATGACACATGAACAACATGAGTACTTATTAGTGTTTCAGATGACACATGCACAACATGAGTACTTATTGGTGTTTCAGATGACACATGAACAACATGAGTACTATTGGTGTTTCAGATGACACATGAACAACATGAGTACTATTGGTGTTTCAGATGACACATGAACAACATGAGTACTATTGGTGTTTCAGATGACACATGAACAACATGAGTACTATTGGTGTTTCAGATGACACATGAACAACATGAGTACTATCGGTGTTTCAGATGACACATGAACAACATGAGTACTATTGGTGTCTCAGATGACACTATAGGTATTTATGGAATCCACAATCCTGTCCTCTTTTCCTTAATTGTGATAGCATCAAATGAAGTTTTACATATAACTTAATTGCTTTGAGTAACTGGTGGGATGACACACCTCTTTTTATAAATTACATCTTTTTCAAATGTTTTTGAACAGATATATCATGTTATGGAGGGGTATTTGTGAAAAATACCAGTCAAGGGACTGTAAAATTTCCTGAGCCACTAGGCGAGGGAAATTCGGTCCCAAGACTGGTATTTTTCGCAAATACCCCTCCATAACATGATATATCTGTTTAATTACACCGAATAGATTTGGATTGAAACTAATTCATTAACATGTTTATGCATAATTTTGAGGATAAGAGGATATTATCATAGAACCGCGGGAATTATACATGTACTAATACGCATTAGCTCGCTTTTTTATGTAACGTCATATCTGAAAACTTTTGGCGGGAAAATGCTCGAGAGGGTAAAAAAGGAATATCCAAAATGGCAAATACCATGGTATTTGAGGCAAATTCACCGGCAGTGGTGAAAAACAGGCAAATTTGTTTGAAATGAGGAAAAAATATTAGAATATGCGAAAAATACACTGGCTATCAACCAATCAAAATCTGGCTTTCTTATATAAGGTGTAATTACATTAAAAAATTCACATTGTATAAAAATCTAAATTATAAAATCAAAATTACTGGTCTGATTATTAAAACTTTTGGTCCTAAAAAAAACAGATGTGTACGTTTGACTTCAAAAATTATCTCTAAATTGTTCATATAAACAGTAATGGAAAAAACAAATGTTACATTGTATGAAAATTATATAAAAAAAAATAAGTATATGAAAAATTTGTAATGCTAGGAAAAAGACAACGGAGAGAGTCAGTAGAGAACATCTCAAAGATTGGATTTTAAATATTACCTGTAACTGTAAAATTTAATGAAGCTGATGAATCTGTATTCAGTACATGACATTTATACAGCCCGCTATCTGATGTCTTCAGCTTCCAAAGTCGCAGTTTTTTTACCAATGTTGTTGTATCATCTTCTTCAATTTCAGATTCTTCAAATGAGTGTCGTCCAGATATATCTATCTGAAAAAGATAATATTTCACTGAAATCACAATTAATATCCTAGAATTCATCTTATGTATTTCCAGATTTTTCATTACATAAAATTAATGGATCTTGCCTGTAAAAATCTTCCAACTAAAAATTAAGAATACAATTCTTTCTTTTACACTAGTTTATAGCAGCTTTGAAAGTTAAGAAGAAATTCCATATATTTTTAGGATTATAAATTTTTGTAATGTCATACCGTATTTAAATTGCAGTGTTAAGTTATAATCAAAGTGTTGGATAGCACCTGTGGAAAGTTTGTAACGGTAGATTGTAATATTTCGAATAGGTTGTAAATGTGTAGATTGCGTAGTCCGACTTAAAAAAAAATTACTTAATACAAGAAATAATTGTAACAAGATGCTGTTACGAAGTCTCCCAAACAAAGCTCCCATAATTAGTCATTCCCACGATCTCCTGACATTGGGCAAAATCCAGTACAAATTGGTTTGGTCTAGTAAAGTGATATGCACAAGTGACGCCTAGGGATTACCCCTGTATGTCATTCAAATCTTCTTGAAATCATGAACAGGAATATTTATGGTTTAGGGGTGGGGATCTCGACTGTTTTTAAGTTCTCAAACAGGAAGGGGTGGGGTGAGAATGACCCTAGGGACTCGCCTTTTATTTCATCTGATTTGTTTTATTGTTCCGTGCAAGAATATATATGGTTTCGGGTGGGATCTTGACCGCTTACAAGTTTTCAAAAGAAGGGGATGGGTGACCCCTGTGGACTTCCTCTATATTTCATTTGATTTGTTTTATTGTCCCATACAAGAATATATATGGTTTATTGATGGGGATCTCGATTGTTTACAAGTTCTCAAACAGGAAGGGGGTGGGAGTGACCCCAGGGGACTTGCCTTTTATTTCATTTGATTTGTTTTATTGTCCCGTACAAGAATATATATGGTTTCGGGGTGGGGATCTTGACCGTTTACAAGTTCTCAAAACAGGATGGGGTGGGGGTGACACCCAGGGACTCCCCCTATATTTCATTTGATTTCTTTTATTGTCCCATACAAAAATATATATGGTTTAGGGGTGGGGATCTCGACTGTTTACAAGTTCTCAAATAGGAGGGGGTGGGGCTGACCCAGAGGGACTCCCACTATATTTTATTTGATTTGTTTTGTTGCCCCATACAAGAATATATATGGTTTAGGGGTGGGGATCTTGACCGTTTACAAGTTCTCAAACAGAATGGGTGGGTGGGGTGACCCCAGGGACTCAACCTATATTTCATTTGATTTGTTTTATGGTCCTGTGATCATTACTGAAAACCGCGTGTATCTATCACTTACTGTTTTCAAGTTATAGTCATTTGAAAATTTAAAAAAATAAATCCCATAGGGTTCTATAGTAAATCCTTCCCTTCTGTTGGCCCCTCAAAATACCCCTACATAGACCCCAAGAAGAAAAATAATAAGAACTGAGCAAAAAACAATAAGTCTCCAAACTTTGTTTGAGCGACTTTAATAGCAAGTAGTATAATTAGAAATTTTGTTATAGTCCAATTTTCTGATGCCCATTATGTTATAGGCCGAGTTTATTATAGTCCAAGTTTGTTGTGGGCCGAGATGAGATACCAGGATACTTCGATACACTCGGCTTTTACGCCTTAAACAAACATTTGTAAAATCGTAGTAAGCGCCGAAAATGTTCATTCATGAAATATTTTAATCACGGTATTAATTTTCTTCAACCGGAGGATGGGAGGAAACCCTGAAACCGGGATTATAGTACTCCTTCGGAGGCAAACATGTATGGATCTCACGCATGTCTGGAGAATACCGATAAAAGCATAACGCAGAAACTGCTGTCTCGTGTGTGTTGATTTTACTTTCGGCAAGCGCAGATCCCAAAGCAGTGTTTGTGATAGCCATTTTCAAAATGAAGTTGAATTATTTGAATTATCGATGAACATTCAGTACATTTTAATTCAAGCTGTAAGCTAATCAAAATAGAAGTAACTCAAAATTTCAAAAGCATCTTCTTAGAATTAGTTTTCAAACACCAGTACTACATTATCTAGGAGTAGAACACACATCCTAAAGTAAAATAGTCTGTCACTTCCGGTTTGAGGCCGATTCCTTAGGAAAGTTTAAACTTTCCAAAAATAAGGAGATGCACTGCTATGACTGGTATGATTGCCAGTCAGAGGAAACTATAATTCATCATAGAACAAAGAATAAGGATGTCAACAATAGGTTACATAGTAACACTCTGAAACCTTCAATAATGAGCAAAACACATGTTACCCTATGGTAATTATGAAATAACAGGCAACTGAACATAAAAATTGAAACAAGCATAAGGGAAACAAACTGCCTATATTAAATTAAATTAAAGAGCATTAAAAATATCTATATGACAGATGGGAACCAGAACATTACTTGATTAACTGCTCAGATCCACAAGATTCATTTATCAGATCCTTTCTATTTTATAACGTTTGTTTTAATAACATTTGTGGTTAGCTCATTGTATACTTATTACACATACTGGCATCCATGCACTTATAATAACAGATTTTGCAAATAAAGAGAAGGATCATCAAACAGTCTGCTCTGAATATTGGTCTTCGGACTAGAAGTCAGAAAAGATTTTGGTGCAGACTGTCAAATAGAAGATTTAAAGAAAGGAACAACAATTTTTTCATCATCATAAAGAAACCTACAAACCATGCTCCTATCCTTTCGACCTTGAGGTCATCACCTTTTGTCCATAGTATTGACCTTTCACCTTTACCATGGTATTGCACTATACAAGTCATTGTAACATTGTGATCATAGTATGTATTATCTGTTTTATTCACTTCCACACTGATTATGTCTGTAAGAAAAAAACATTAAATAGTTTCATTAGATTGTTTAAAGAACTGTTGACACAGAGACAAGTCTTGCCTTTATGCCATTTTGATACATGTAGTACAAAGCACATGTGATTAAAATTGCAATACTTGAACATGTAAACTATGCAAAACATTCAAAGTCAATAAACCCATGACTGAGAAGGCAGGGCCAAATAATCTCAATTGAAATAAAATGTGTCAATACTTATACAACTACATACCAAATATCATTGACCTACCACTAGCGGTTCCCCATAAACCGACCTAATCACAAACTACTACATAAAAAACAGCAAATCATTCAAAGCCAATAGACCATGACCATGATGACGGAGGGAGTTGGGCCAAATAATCTCCATGGAAATGAGATGTGCCAATACTAATACTGTAAACTACATGCCAAATATCATTGACCTACCACAGGTTCCCATAAACTGACCTAATCACAAACTAATACAATGTTGATGCAATCGCTGATGCTGGAAACCACACCTTAAGTCTTACTTTTTCAACTAATCGAGGAGAGACAATAAAATATGCAAATGTAATATATATCATACTGGACCTGAATAGTACATTTCTTGGTGATGTGTTTGTTTTAGGTTCCAATGAAATAAAGATGGTTCAAGATAATTATGGTATATTTGTTAACATATCTGATAAATACTTATTACTAACCCTTTTCTAATAGAAAGTAAATTGAACCAACCTATATAAACTACTTACCAAGAGTATCTTCTTTATCTTGCAACTGATCCTGTACTGATTCTGTGGTAGTTTGGATGAAATCTTCATCATCATCTAAAAAAGGGAAACGAACACTGTTCAAACTTACAACACAATATAGAATAACATGATATCCAAATATTTCAACCATTTGGCCTGAAATCAAACAGTTGTGAGATCAAGAATGGGGGTTAGAGGTTGGAAATATCTGCCCCATTTTTTTTCTATATTTTATTTTATTATTCATTTGATGAAAATTAGGCTCTAAACACCCTTGCCTTTTCCTGTTGGACCCTTTGGACTCCCGCTAACAATTTAAAAAACTTCAGAATCAGCATCTGCATCTTATGTTTCTAATGTAGGTGAATCCAAAAGAGAGGTTTTTTATTAACTATGAATAAACTCATCATAAATACCAGGATTAGAACTGTATATGCCAGACACATGTTTGGTCTACAAAGACTAACCCCACGCCTGCCTCAGTCAAAACAGGAGTCATGCTATAACAAAGTCGAGTTTGAAACAAAATAATAATTTATTACGTAAATACTTATTTTAAAGGGGCATTAGCTGTCAAATTCATGTTCATCGATTTGACTCAAATTCTCATATTTGATTTATAACGTACTAAAACATATATATCCATATTATATAAGTATAAAATAAAACAAGATGCTGTTACGAAGTCTCCCAAACAAAGCTCCCATAATTAGTCATTCCACGATCTCCTGACATTGGGCAAAATCCAGTACAAATTGGTTTGGTCTAGTAAAGTGATATGCACAAGTGGCCTAGGGATTACCCCTGTATGTCATTCAAATCTTCTTGAAATCATGAACAGGAATATTTATGGTTTAGGGGTGGGGATCTCGACTGTTTTTAAGTTCTCAAACAGGAAGGGGGTGGGGGTGAGAATGACCCTAGGGGACTCGCCTTTTATTTCATCTGACTTGTTTTATTGTTCCGTGCAAGAATATATATGGTTTCGGGGTGGGGATCTTGACCGTTTACAAGTTTTCAAAAAGAAGGGGGATGGGGTGACCCCTGTGGACTTCCTCTATATTTCATTTGATTTGTTTTATTGTCCCATACAAGAATATATATGGTTTATTGATGGGGATCTCGATTGTTTACAAGTTCTCAAACAGGAAGGGGGTGGGAGTGACCCCAGGACTTGCCTTTATTTCATTTGATTTGTTTTATTGTCCCATACAAGAATATATATGGTTTCGGGTGGGATCTTGACCTTTACAAGTTCTCAAACAGGATGGGGTGGGGTGACACCCAGGGACTCCCTATATTTCATTTGATTTGTTTTATTGTCCCATACAAAAATATATATGGTTTAGGGTGGGGATCTCGACTGTTTACAAGTTCTCAAATAGGAGGGGTGGGGCTGACCCAGAGGGACTCCCACTATATTTTATTTGATTTGTTTTGTTGCCCCATACAAGAATATATATGGTTTAGGGTAGGATCTTGACCGTTTACAAGATCTCAAACAGAATGGGTGGGTGGGGTGACCCAGGACTCAACCTATATTTCATTTGATTTGTTTTATGGTCCTGTGATCATTACTGAAAACCGCGTGTATCTATCACTTACTGTTTTCAAGTTATAGTCATTTGAAAATTTAAAAAATAAATCCCATAGGGTTCTATAGTAAATCCTTCCTTCTGTTGGCCCCTCAAAATACCCTACATAGACCCCAAGAAGAAAAATAATAAGAACTGAGCAAAAACAATAAGTCTCAAACTTTGTTTGAGCGACTTTAATAGCAAGTAGTATAATTAGAAATTTTGTTATAGTCCAATTTTCTGATGCCCATTATGTTATAGGCCGAGTTTATTATAGTCCAAGTTTGTTGTGGGCGAGATGAGATACCAGGATACTTTCGATACACTCGGGCTTTTACGCCTTAAACAAACATTTGTAAAATCGTAGTAGCGTCGAAAATGTTCATTCATGAAATATTTTAATCACGGTATTAATTTTCTCTCAACCGGAGGATGGGAGGAAACCCTGAAACCGGGATTATAGTACTCCTTTCGAGGCAAACATGTATGGATCTCACGCATGTCTGGAGAATACCGATAAAGCATAACGCAGAAACTGCTGTCTCGTGTGTATTGATTTTACTTTCCGCAGCGCAGATCCCAAGCAGTGTTTGTGATAGCCATTTTCAAAATGAAGTTGAATTATTTGAATTATCGATGAACATTCAGTACATTTTAATTCAAGCTGTAAGCTAATCAAAATAGAAGTAACTCAAAATTTCAAAAGCATCTTCTTAGAATTAGTTTTCAAACACCAGTACTACATTATCTAGGAGTAGAACACACATTCTAAAGTAAGATAGTCTGTCACTTCCAGTTTGAGGTCGATGCCTTGGGAAAGTTCATAGCTATAGCAAGCTATAGCAAACTTTCCAAAATAAGGAGATGCACTGTTATGACTGGTATGAAAAATAAGGAGATGCACTGTTATGACTGGTATGATTGCCAGTCAGAGGAAACTATAATTCATCATAGAACAAAGAATAAGGATGTCAACAATAGGTTACATAGTAACACTCTGAAACCTTCAATAATGAGCAAAACACATGTTACCCTATGGTAATTATGAAATAACAGGCAACTGAACATAAAAATTGAAACAAGCATAAGGGAAACAAACTGCCTATATTAAATTAAATTAAAGAGCATTAAAAAATATCTATATGACAGATGGGAACCAGAACATTACTTGATTAACTGCTCAGATCCACAAGATTCATTTATCAGATCCTTTCTATTTTATAACGTTTGTTTTAATAACATTTGTGGTTAGCTCATTGTATACTTATTACACATACTGGCATCCATGCACTTATAATAACAGATTTTGCAAATAAAGAGAAGGATCATCAAACAGTCTGCTCTGAATATTGGTCTTCGGACTAGAAGTCAGAAAAGATTTTGGTGCAGACTGTCAAATAGAAGATTTAAAGAAAGGAACAACAATTTTTTCATCATCATAAAGAAACCTACAAACCATGCTCCTATCCTTTCGACCTTGAGGTCATCACCTTTTGTCCATAGTATTGACCTTTCACCTTACCATGGTATTGCACTATACAAGTCATTGTAACATTGTGATCATAGTATGTATTATCTGTTTTATTCACTTCCACACTGATTATGTCTGTAAGAAAAAAACATTAAATAGTTTCATTAGATTGTTTAAAGAACTGTTGACACAGAGACAAGTCTTGCCTTTATGCCATTTTGATACATGTAGTACAAAGCACATGTGATTAAAATTGCAATACTTGAACATGTAAACTATGCAAAACATTCAAAGTCAATAAACCCATGACTGAGAAGGCAGGGCCAAATAATCTCAATTGAAATAAAATGTGTCAATACTTATACAACTACATACCAAATATCATTGACCTACCACTAGCGGTTCCCCATAAACCGACCTAATCACAAACTACTACATAAAACAGCAAATCATTCAAAGCCAATAGACCATGACCATGATGACGGAGGAGTTGGGCCAAATAATCTCCATGGAAATGAGATGTGCCAATACTAATACTGTAAACTACATGCCAAATATCATTGACCTACCACAGGTTCCCATAAACTGACCTAATCACAAACTAATACAATGTTGATGCAATCGCTGATGCTGGAAACCACACCTTAAGTCTTACTTTTTCAACTAATCGAGGAGAGACAATAAAATATGCAAATGTAATATATATCATACTGGACCTGAATAGTACATTTCTTGGTGATGTGTTTGTTTTAGGTTCCAATGAAATAAAGATGGTTCAAGATAATTATGGTATATTTGTTAACATATCTGATAAATACTTATTACTAACCCTTTTCTAATAGAAAGTAAATTGAACCAACCTATATAAACTACTTACCAAGAGTATCTTCTTTATCTTGCAACTGATCCTGTACTGATTCTGTGGTAGTTTGGATGAAATCTTCATCATCATCTAAAAAAGGGAAACGAACACTGTTCAAACTTACAACACAATATAGAATAACATGATATCCAAATATTTCAACCATTTGGCCTGAAATCAAACAGTTGTGAGATCAAGAATGGGGGTTAGAGGTTGGAAATATCTGCCCCATTTTTTTTCTATATTTTATTTTATTATTCATTTGATGAAAATTAGGCTCTAAACACCCTTGCCTTTTCCTGTTGGACCCTTTGGACTCCCGCTAACAATTTAAAAAACTTCAGAATCAGCATCTGCATCTTATGTTTCTAATGTAGGTGAATCCAAAAGAGAGGTTTTTTATTAACTATGAATAAACTCATCATAAATACCAGGATTAGAACTGTATACGCCAGACACATGTTTGGTCTACAAAAGACTAACCCCACGCCCTGCCTCAGTCAAAACAGGAGTCATGCTATAACAAAGTCGAGTTTGAAACAAAATAATAATTTATTACGTAAATACTAATTTTAAAGGGGCATTAGCTGTCAAATTCATGTTCATCGATTTGACTCAAATTCTCATATTTGATTTATAACGTACTAAAACATATATATCCATATTATATAAGTATAAAATAAACAATTTACGATGCATGGACTCGATAATATGAATCAGTATTTTGTGTGTATTCTAGTCTAGACGCCATCTAATTAACCATCGAGGTGACCTCCAAAGACTTCTGACGGTCATATAACCTGATATGAACATAAATATAGATATAAATAGAAACGAACATGTGCAGGTGGATTTTTCTATGTCTGTTTGATTTCATTTTATATGTTAAAAATATGTTAATCATTGTTTTTACATGTATAAGAATGAGTTGTTGTGGATCGAATCAGTCAACCAAATGGTTTACCCTTGTTTCACTTTCAATGTTGACATTATTTTCCTTTTAATAGCTGAACACGCCTAGTTTATGCCTAACCCATCTCTAGCTAAGAGGTTAAAATTGAAGGTCACAGAAATACAGATTCAATAAGGTTGAATTATTCACTTACAAGTGACTAATTCATCAGCCATGTTTTTTCTTATTTTATTTTGACAAAATTGAACCAAAATGGCTGCTAAAAGCAAATTATTATTTCACTATTTTACTTTCATTATTTGATTGAACAAAAAAAACATATTTTATTTTTTTTTTAAATCTCATAGCTAAAGCCCCTTTAAGAGTGTTTCAAAAGTTCTAATGTTCAATTATTCCAAAGTTCACAAATTGTCACATGGGAATGTGATCGTATACAGTTATATTTTCGGTCTTGACGAGTACAAATTCTGGTGGTGAAAGAATTCCTTTCGCCTACCCTTAAGGAGGGAGAACTGGCAAAATCTGGTCTTGCTATTTCTTTCCAAGTATTGATATTGTCTGTGTTCCTGGTATTGTACAAGATTATGATTGCCGTAGGATACATGTATCAGCGTAATTGAAGTAATACGTATACGAGTCTCAAAAATTATTCCATAACAAAATGTATAGTCTATTAATGAAGTACACATTTGTCTTTATAAATGTATTTAGATAATGTTCTAGCCCACATTGTGTTACAAAGCTACATCTAGTTTAATCTTGGAAATTGTAACCCACAAACTTACAAAGTATGACTATAATCTACCTTTCTGAATCTTTGTCTTGTTTCCTCCAGACAGTGTTGCTACTAGCCAGTTGGTAGATTTTCCAGTCAGATGTCCAGATTTGGCAGCTATCCTTACTTTGTACTGTTGACCTTTATACAGATCTTAAAAGAAAATAAAAGGTTCATAGAGAGAGAAAAAATTTTTAAAAATGTGAAAAAAATATTTTTGTCCTTAGAAAGAGATCCATGCTCCTAACAAAAGATGAGTGGTCAGTGCCTAATTACCTCATGTACCTGTTATTATAACTCTAGGGGGAAATTAGGGTGGAAATAAATATGACCATGATAGGATTGATTTTCAAAAAATATTTCTTGTTCCCAAATGTCATGTACCTTATGAATGGTTATTAAAAAGTAGTTTTTTTTTTATATAGTAAAAAAACAAAATTGTTTGTCACGTAAAAAACATGGTCATGAAAAGATGAATGATAATTTACCTGTAATAATGTATTTTTGCTTCTTTTTGGTAGTGACCACTGTACACAGTGTTCCTTTCTGTACCCCTTTCTGTCTATACTGGATCTGATACCCTGTTATCTTTTTGAAATCATCTCCTCTTGGTAAGCCCCATTTCACAACAAGTTTCTGTAAAAAGTGGAAAAATATGTTAATGTACATGTTTGTAAGTATATGTTTCTTTGATGAAATTCTCGGACTTAATGGCTTCATACAAAATTTTTCTGTAACCTATAATGCTGCACATTTTTGTATAAATATAATATGTAAAGAGTTTATTCCTATCTTTGTAACTTTTAACTGAATATGAAAATGTAAAAAAAAATTGTCTTCAGGACACTTTTAGTTGTAATAAAATGCTTCACCGAGTGCAGCCTGATACGACCGCAGAGGTCGAACCCTGAACAGTTGGGGCAAGTTTAGACACAATATTCAAGCTTGATACTGTCTGAATTTGGATTGTGATCAAATTTTTTACATAATTTAGGTTTCTGACACAAAATAAATGTGGTCAAAGATCTTAAAAATTTGTGAAGGGGGACATTTAATTTACCTAGTATGGTCTGATATCCAAATCTAACAACATGGTTAGATTCAGCATATAAAAAAACACCAAAAATTTAATTTTAGTTGAAATCAAACAAAGTTTAATTTTGGACCCTTCAAACTTTAATATGGCATGTATGGACTAATTTGAAAACAGGGCCCAAAATAAATAAATGTGGATTGTGTCCACACGTGGACACAGATGATGCCCCTGCTTGCATATTATATAGATATAAAGGGACATAACTGAAAAACGGTAAAAGTGACACTACCCATCTGAGTTTTATAGTAATAAGCATTGTGTGTAAGTCTCATTACATTTGGTTGAGGCAAACTCAAGTTAGAGAACGGAAACCAATTTTGGGACGTACGTAATGACGGATGTACAGACGGACAAGGGTAAAACTAAATGCCCCTCCACTACGGCGGGGGCATAAAAATCTAAATGCACAATAAGATTCAGCATATCATAGAGCCGCACTATTCAGTTTTTGATGAAATCAAACAAAGTTTAATTTTGGACCCTTTGGACCTCAATGTAGACCAATTTAAAAATGGGGCCCAATATCCAAAATAGTAATACAAGGTTAGAACCCCCAAAAATTAAAGACTTTAAATTAATCCCATTGAAATTGGTTAATAGATTTGCATTTATTTTCAATTGAAGATTTCTTGCTATTGCGCAATACTGTGCTGTTGCACAATACTTAGTTAATCTGTTATATATATAGAGAATAATACATAGCAAAATCCGTATCATATGCCGTATCATCCCGAGATACCAATATCAGCCCGAGGGATGATATTGGTCGAGGGTGATACGGCATGTGATACGGTTTTTGCCATGTTATATACGCTTTATCATATATTTAAACAGGAGAGTATATATAAACTGCTTTCTGATCCCTAGTACCTGGGTAACACCTTCAGATTTACTTTCGTCTTGTTTTAAATACTTTAAAAGAACTGCTTATGATTATTCATCCGAAACACCTGGGTTACCTTACAATTTGCGTCCTGTTGTTCATAGAAATATTTTGTTTATTGTATTTTTTTATGTTTTGTATGGTATTTCATTGAGTTCTTTTTTATAGTTGCATTTCGTGTGCCAGAAAATATGAAAGCTCGACGTCTGTGACGTCACATGCCAAACAATGACGTCATTCGATAAATGACGTCACGCCCTAATAGATATAAGAAGATGTGGTATGAGTGCCAATGAGACAACTCTCCATCCAAGTCAAAATTTATAAATGTAAACCATTATAGGTCAAAGTACGGTCTTCAACACGGAGCCTAGGCTCACACCGAACAGTAAGCTATAAAGGGCCCCAAAAATTACTAGTGTAAAACCATTCAAACGGGAAAACCAACGGTCTAATCTATATAAAAACGAGAAACGAGAAACTATGTCTGTCAGAAACTAATTACTTATTCTCAAATTCTGTAGAGTCATTATTTTTGGTGGGATACCAATGTTTGTGGGTAAATATGAAACAAGAATTTAAATGTTCAACAAAGTTGTAATCTTTATATTATACATGTTTATAGGCTGGAGTGCAGACTTTGGCAAAATCATTAAATCAAATATCAATGAAAATACATTTCTTCTCAATCCATTAGAATTGGTACCCACAAAAAAATAAATCCAAAGTGTACAGGTTTCAATAATTGCCAGAATGTGAAAATTTGTCAAAAAAAAAACGTCTTTTAAAAATAAAAGCCATATCAGATTACAGAGTTATAGTAATATCAGAAGCAACATTCATCTTCTTCCTGTTACGCAGGGACTTTCTATACTAACTTAGTGTTAGTATAAACTGTCCCTGTGTTGAGTGACCACAATAAACTGATTATTCTGCCAATGAGTTGCCCCATGATATCAAAATAATAAATGAAATATAGAGTTCTGATATTTAATCCATTCATCTGGATTCGCTACTGTTCTTCCGTGTCTAAATGTCACACACTACATGCTGTTATGCAGTTTACTTGATTGACACCGTCTTACCTGACTATTCACGAAATATTTGTCACTGCATGATCATTAAGCAAGCATGTAAACAATGTTATGAGGACAACCCAAAAGAGGGCACTTCAAGAATAGGGGAGAGAAACAAATTAGCTTGCAACGACTGGCTGGTCCGAGGAAACAGTATATATATCGTCCTTTGATTATGGACAGGGTATAACTTGCATTTTTTTCATACACCCTCCACGTTTATTTTTTTTTTAATTTTATGCATTAACTAGTAAGCAGATTGAAAATACATGTTCAAAAAATTCGGGTAATGAATTTTTAGGTAAAGTAGTGATTTTAATCCAGTCAGTTGAAAAAGGTAAAAAATTGTACATGTTGTATGTCTGAAGCTGTTAAACTGAATTATATACCCCATACCATGGAATTCTCCATATTTTGAGTTAGATCTAGCAGACTTTTCTATAATTTTGATATTATTTGTCCCAATAGTAGTGCACTACACTGTAAAAAATCTTTTTGAGACATTGCAGGTGTAACTTTTTTAAATTTGAATCAGAGACATATGTCTTTTTTCTGATATATTGTCTAAAAGAAATGCACTACAACATAATCAGCTGATAATAGTGTTCTCGGGCCGGGTGACGAAGGCACCGACAATTCATCGTTTTTCTCTGAATGTGTGTGAATGGGAGTTCGAGGTGGGGTTAAATAAACTTTGATTCTAAACATGATCTAAGCAGAATTATTTGTTTCAGAAGAAAAGTAAAACAAATAGTTTGTTCCTATAATAAAATATAAGTAAAATGTAATTCCTATCTTATTTTTTATGAATATATATATAGATAATTATTTATCATGCAAAATTTCTCATAGTCCGAATCCATTATAACTTTGCATTTTGTTTCCATTTTTAACGTTTTTCATGATGAGATATCTTCTAAACATTTTGGCACATGTCAGATTTTCTCGGAGTTAACAAGATAATAGACAAAACTTGCATATTACCACTATGTTCTGTTTTCAAATTGGTTGGATATGTTGGTTGTCAGGCTTGCTCACCAGACACATTTTCTAAAACTAGATACACCATTGGTGGTTGTGGTCAGGTTTGACTCTGTTTGGTCTAGTAGTTACAGAGATTTTTGTAAATGTTAACGGACAACGAATGACAGACGACGGACACCAAGTGATAACAATTGCTCCCACTGACCCGAAAGTGTGGTAAAATAGGAACTAACAAAATAAATAAAAACAAAATATCAGAAAACAAACAGAAATAGTTGTCCTCGAGGTCATATGTTTTACTACTAATTCCAAAATGTGTGCAGCTGGTTAATGAGTATTATTGATTTGGTTTCAGTGGTGGATCCAGGGGAGGGGCGGATTTCGGGGGTTGGAACCCCCCTTTTTTTGACGATCAATGCTTTTGAATGGGGACATATGGTTGGATCTCCTCCCCGCCCCTAGGATTGATAAATTTTAATGCCTTAATAAGTTTTAAATTCTCATATGCAGTCATTATTATTCACTACGTCCTGATTTACAGATAGGCCTAAGTCATGCATTGTTAATTACAGATAGGCCTAAGTCATGCATTGTTAATTACACAGCTATCGCAGAAGCGCTTTATATCTATACAAACTCAATTTTTGCTTGAAAAAGTTACTGATATTACAATGTATTTCTATTGTTACCCACTGATATTACAATGTATTTCTATTGTTACCCACTGATATTACAATATATTTCTATTGTTACCCACTGATATTACAATGTATTTCTATTTTACCCACTGATATTACAATATATTTCTATTGTTACCCACTGATATTACAATGTATTTCTATTTTACCCACTGATATTACAATATTTTTCTATTTTACCCACTGATATTACAATATATTTCTATTGTTACCCACTGATATTACAATTTATTTTTATTGTTACCCACTGATATAAAAATGTATTTCTGTTGTTACCCATTAGCCTTAATCAGGATAATGAGATATGATGTACACTCGGGAAAATAATAAATCTAGCATATTTTCACATAAAAATGTAAGATAAGTCTACACATAGCCTAATTGTAAACATTTTTTTGACAATGAGTCTCTGACTGGTTGATTTTTGTTTGCCTAACGTCCAGTTACCAATAGTCTGTGCAAATTCCGAACTGTGTCAATTAAACTGAATGAAATACAATTAAGTATAGTATACACTTAGTTTGAATAATCAGGGGCGTAGCTGCCGTTAGGCACTTTAGGCACGTGCCTACACATAACTTTTTCACAAATATTTTTTTTTCTAATTAAAATTAAAAAAATTATATACAATGTTATCTGTAGACGCACGTGAACTCGTCAAAACTCTGTATCATATTATCAAATGTAATGTGTAAACTAGTCTACACCCTTAGTGAATGGAGTATTGGATATTATTGAATATAGGTATAAGAAGATGTGGTAGGAGTGTCAATGAGTCAAATCTCAATCCAAGTCAAAATTTGTAAAAAGTGAACCATTATTGTCAAAGTATGGCCTTTCCACCATGAGCCTTGGCTCACACCGAACAACAGTATGTCAATATATTCCACCTTATATAGAAACTAAAAACTAGAACTTTGGTTCAGATTATTTCACTTCTATCAACAAATACTTGAATGAACCTCAACATGCTCAAAACCCTGACATTTTATTTTTATTAATTAGTTATTTTTCAACCAGCCTTCCATGTTGTCTTCATCCTACCCTTGCCTAATTTGGGCGTCTGGATGTATAAATATGCAGTCACGTCTGTCAGATGCCTAGTATAGAGAGAACTCAACGCTCTCTGCACGTTAAGAAACTTGCAGCAACTCTTTGAGGAATTCGTATAGGTGGTCTACTAGAATTTCTGTTCCTATCCTTTAACCCTCATTTTCCAATGCATGGCATTTCCAAATTTCAAGACCTCCATCCTGGACGACCCTGGCTATATTTACAGGACTTAGGTACTTGTTGTATTTATTGTAAATTTGTTTTTCTTTAGAGGGAATAGATATGAACTATTTGTCACTGAAAGTTTAGCAATCAATCATTCAACTAGCTTTCAGTAACTTCGGTACTCTCAGATCTCACGTGTAATGCCTATTATTATTCTAATCCCTAAGCAGATCAGCCCGAGGGCCTTTAGGCCCGAGGATGATATTGGTCGAGGTGATACGGCATGTGATATGGTTTTGCCATGTTTTATACGCTTTATCATATATTTAAACAGGAGAGTATATATAAACTGCTTTCTGATCCCTAGCACCTGGGTTACCTTCAGATTTACTTTCGTCTTGTTTTAAATACTTTAAAAGAACTGCTTATAATTATTCATCCAAACACCTGGGTTACCTTACAATTTGCGTCCTGTTGTTCATAGAAATATTTTGTTTATTGTATTTTTGTATGTTTTGTATGATATTTCATTGATTTCTTTTATAGTTGCATTTCGTGTGCCAGAAAATATGAAAGCTTGACGCCTGTGACGTCACATGTTAAACAATGACGTCATTCGATAAATGACGTCACGCCCTAATGACCATTTCATTTAGGACCCATTGAGGAAAAATATTTCTTGAGAAGCTTGCATAAATTAAAACATAGACTTCATGTAAATTAAGTCGGAATCACTACTGTCATAAATGAGAAATTTGAGTAGGGGTGTGATAAAGGGTAGGGGTGTGATAAGGGTGCGCATCAAAGTTGAGTGATACGGATTAAACAGCAGGCTATTTATCAAATATTCAAAACTACTGCATTTACTACTAAATATATGATAAAATAATTTATAATATACTTAGTGGTAAATACAGGTATCTTGTATGTGTAATACACTCAATGCCAATCGTGCTGTATCAACCATCCGTGATGATATACGGTTACAAAAGCTTTATTTAAATCCTAATCTGTATGACGCCACGTCATCAATATCAGTCACGGTTGTAAAGGCTTTATCAAATCCCTAATCTGTATGATGTCACGTCATCAATATCAGTCACGATTGTAAAGGCTTTATCAAATCCCTAATCTGTATGACGTCACGTCATCAATATCAGTCACGATTGTAAAGACTTTATCAAATCCCTAATCTATATTGCTTGAGAGAAAAAAAAAAAATGTACTAGAGGTATATAATAAAGTGTATAGTGATATGGTTTTTTCAATATCACACCCCACATCAACCCTTGACCAATATAATCCCTCGAGCAGAGCTCTTGTGATTATATTGGTGTCTCAGTTTGATACGGGTGTGATATTGAAAAAGCCATATGATATTCTCTATTTACACATCCTGTTTGGTGTGTATCTCCTGCCATATCAGTATTTGTTGCTTTTATATATAAATCAGAAATAATCTAAAAATGGAAAATTTTTGGGAAAAAAAAACAAAAATTTATGAAAAAAAAAATCCCCCCAAAAAATTTGTCCTTGAGGTACAATTTCAGAGAGCTCCATACACTTATACACAAGTAAATTGTCCGGAAACTACAAAAATGCTTATTTTTGGCCCCTAATTGCTAAACTATTGGTACCATAACCCCCAAAATCAATCCAAACCTTCCTTTTGTGGTATTGAACCTTCTGGTAAAATTTAATAGAGATCCATTCACTTAAACTAAAGTTATATATAGTCCGGAAACCAAATGTGTCTTCGGACGCAGACGACGACAACGACATGATAGCAATATACGAACGCAAATTTTTTGCGGTCGTATAAAAAAACCTATAATACATCATCATGTAAATATCAATTCTCACCAGGATTTTTTTATTGTGAAATTTTACAGGTAACCATGGGAATTTGAAAATTGTAAATCAAATAGTGCTGATTTGTGATTGGATACTGCTTTGCTGTGGTCTGTCCAAATATCACAGTGCTCAAATGCAAAAGCGCTGAATACTGCAGCGCTAAAACGGCCAGGGGAAGCACTGATTAATTACTACATCTCTTAAGAAAAACACAGCTGATGCACGAATCTTTCTCTGCAGACTAATTTATGTAGGGCAGGTCACTTATACATTGTAAATAAGATTAAAAGGAGATGTAGGTAATTCAAATTCCCAAACCTCATCCATTGTCATACTGTTCTAAGAAATTCCAAAACCACATCATACTGTTCTAAGAAATTCCAAAACCACATCATACTGTTCTAAGAAATTCCCAAACCACATCATATTGTTTCAAGAAATTCCCAAACCACATCATAATGTTCTGAGAAATTCCCAAACCACATCATATTGTTTCAAGAAATTCCCAAACCACATCATAATGTTCTGAGAAATTCCTTGATCATTCTACACATACACATTGATAAAAAAATTCTATATTGCATAAGAGATATATACTCTATCTCTAATAGTGACAATGTAATTTTATACGACCGCAAAAAATATTTTGTGGTCGATATTGGTATGACGTTACGTCGTGCCGTCGTCGTCCAAGACACATTGGTTTTGCACTCTAACTTTATTTTAAGTTAATGGATCTCTAGGAAATTTTACCATAAGGTCCAATACCACAAAAGGAAGGTTGGGATTGATTTTGGGGTTATGGTACCAACAGTTAAGGAATTAGGGGCCATTAAAGGGCCAAAAATAAGCATTTTGTAACTTCCAGACAATAACTTGTGTGTAAGTGTATGGATCTCTCTGACATTGTACCACAAGGTTCCATATCACAAAGGGAATGCTGGGATTGATTTTGGGGTAATTGCCTCAAAAGTTTAGGAATTAGGGCCAAAAAGGGCAAAAATAAGCATTTTTCTAGTTTCAGGACAATAACTTGTGTGTAAGTGTATGGATCTTTCTGAAATTGTACTACAAGGTTCCGTATCACAAAGGAAAGCTGGAATTGAGTTTGGGGTAATTGCCTAAACGTTTAGGATTTAGGGGCCAAAAGGGCCAAAATAAGCATTTTCTAGTTTCCAGACAATAACTTGTGTTCAAGTGTATGGATCTCTGAATTGTACTGCAAGGTACCATACCTCATTGAAGGCTGGGATTGAGTTTGGGGTGGTGAATCATAAGGGGTTCAAAAATTGGGGGATTTTTTTTTCCTTTATTTCCTTTTTTTCTTTAAAATTTTCCATTTTAAGTTGGTTATTTCTGATTTATATTTAAAAGCAAATAATAATGATATGGCAGGAGATACACACCAAACAGGATGTGTAAATTATTATATAATAAGTATTGTGCAATAGCAAGAAATTTTCAATTGCACAGTATTGCGCAATAGCAAGAAATCTTCAATTGCACAGTATTGCGCAATAGCAAGAAATATCCAATAGCACAATATTGCACAATAGCAAGAAATTGTCAATTGTACAGTATTGCAATAGCAAGAAATATTCAATTGCACAGTATTGCACAATTGCAAGAATATTCAATTGCACAGTATTGTGCAAAAGAAGATACTTTGTATAAATTGCTTATTTCTTGACCAATTTCAATGGGGTTTTATTCTTGAATTCTTGGGGTTCTTTAATATGCTGAATCTAACCGTGTATTAAGTTTTTGGATTTTGGGCCCGTTTTTAAATTGGTCCACATTGAGGTCCAAAGGGTCCAAAATTAAACTTTGTTTGATTTCATCAAAATTGAATTATTGGGGTTCTTTGATATGCTGAATCTAACCGTGTATTTAGATTCTTAATTTTGGTCCCATTTTCAAATTGGTCTACATTAAGGTCCGAAGGGTCCAAAATTAAACTTAGTTTGATTTTAACAAAATTGAATTCTTAGGGTTCTTTGATATGCTGAATCTAAACATGTATTTAGATTTTTGATTATGGGCCCAGTTTTCAAGTTGGTCCAAATCGGGGTCCAAAATTAAACTTTGTTTGATTTCATCAAAAATTGAATTATTGGGGTTCTTTGATATGCCGAATCTAACCGTGTATTTAGATTCTTAATTTTTGGTCCCATTTTCAAATTGGTCTACATTAAGGTCCAAAGGGTCCAAAATTAAACTTAGTTTGATTTTAACAAAAATTTAATTCTTAGGGTTCTTTGATATGCTGAATCTAAACATGTATTTAGATTTTTGATTATGGGCCCAGTTTTCAAGTTGGTCCAAATCGGGGTCCAAAATTAAACTTTGTTTGATTTCAACAAAATTGAATATATGGGGTTTTTGATATGCTGAATCTAACCATGTATTTAGATTCTTAATTTTTGGTCCCGTTTTCAAATTGGTCTACATTAAGGTCCAAAGGGTCCAAAATTAAAACTTAGTTTGATTTTAACAAAATTGAATTCTTAGGGTTCTTTGATATGCTGAATCTTAACATGTATTTAGATTTTGATTATGGGCCCAGTTTTCAAGTTGGTCCAAATCGGGGTCCAAAATTAAACTTTGTTTGATTTCAACAAAATTGAATATATGGGGTTCTTTGATATGCTGAATCTAACCATGTATTTAGATTTTAGATTTTGGGCCCGTTATCAACTTTGTCCACATTGAGGTCAAAAGGGTCAAAATTAAACTTTGTTTGATTTCATCAAAATTGAACTCTTAGGGTTCTTTGATATGCTGAATCTAGCCATGTATTTAGATTTTGGATATTGGACCATAATAGGTGAATGTCCAATTTAAAATTTTAAGTTCTTAGACCACATTCATTCTGTGTCAGAAACCTATGCTGTGTCAAATATTTAATCACAATCCAAATTCAGAGCTGTATCAAGCTTGAATGTTGTGTCCATACTTGCCCCAATTGTTCAGGGTTCGACCTCTGCTGTCGTATCAAGCTGTGCCTCATGGAGCATTTTATTCTTTTGCAACAGAAATAAATTGTATTAATAAATAAATTTATTACAAGAGGCTCTCGTGTACTTAAGCCTGAATTGCTCACCTGGCAATCTGATAGCTATTTTTTTGTATTATTGTATCATAAAGGTGTCATATGTCTATGTCTCTGTCAGAAAATAATTACTTATTCTCAAATTCTGTAGAGTCATTATTTTGGTGGGATACCAATTTTGTGGGTAAATGTGAAACAAAGTTGTAATCTTTATAATACATGTTATAGGCTGGATTGCAGACTTTGGCAAAATCATTAAATCAAATATCAATGAAAATACATTTCTTCTCAATCCATTAGAATTGGTACCCACAAAAAATAAATCCAAAGTGTACAGGTTTCAATAATTGCCAGAATGTGAAAATTTGTCAAAAAACGTCTTTTAAAATAAAAGCCATATCAGATTACAGAGTTATAGTAATATCAGAAGCAACATTCATCTTCTTCCTGTTAAGCAGGGACTTTCTATACTAACTTAGTGTTAGTATAAACTGTCCCTGTGTTGAGTGACCACAATAAACCCCTGTGTTGAGTGACCACAATAAACCCCTGTGTTGAGTGACCACAATAAACTGTCTGATTAATCTGCCAATGAGTTGCCCCATGATATCAAAATAATAAATGAAATATATAGTTCTGATATTTAATCCATTCATCTGGATTCTCTACTGTTCTTCCGTGTCTAAATGTCACACACTACATGCTGTTATGCAGTTTACTTGATTGACAGCGTCTTACCTGACTACTCATGAAATATTTGTCACTGCATGATCATTAAGCAAGCATGTAAACAATGTTATGAGGACAACCCAAAGAGGGCACCTCAAGAATAGGGAGAGAAACAAATTAGCTTGCAACGACTGGCTGGTCCGAGGAAACAGTATATATATCGTCCTTTGATTATGGACAGGGTATAACTTGCATCCACGTTTATTTTTTTTTTTTTTTATGCATCAGAGACATATATACATATATGTCTCTGTATGCATTAACTAGTAAGCAGATTGAAAATACATGTTCAAAAATTTGGGTAATGAATTTTAGGTAATGTAGTGATTTTAATCCAGTCAGTTGAAAAAGGTCAAAAATTGTACATGTTGTATGTCTGAAGCTGTTAAACTGAATTGTATACCCCATACCATGGAATTCTCCATATTTTGAGTTAGATCTAGCAGACTTTTCTATAATTTTGATATTATTTGTCCCAATAGTAGTGCACTACACTGTAAAAAATCTTTTTGAGACATTGCAGGTGTAACTTTTTTAAATTTGAATCAGAGACATATGTCTTTTTTCTGATATATTGTCTAAAAGAAATGCACTACAACATAATCAGCTGATAATAGTGTTCTCGGGCCGGGTGACGAAGGCACCGACAATTCATCGTTTTTCTCTGAATGTGTGTGAATGGGAGTTCGAGGTGGGGTTAAATAAACTTTGATTCTAAACATGTCATGATCTAAGCAGAATTATTTGTTTCAGAAGAAAAGTAAAACAAATAGTTTGTTCCTATAATAAAATATAAGTAAAATGTAATTCCTATCTTATTTTTATGAATAGATAATTATTTATCATGCAAAATTTCTCAAAGTCTGAATCCATTATAACTTCGCATTTTGTTTCCATTTTTAACGTTTTTCATGATGAGATATCTTCTAAACATTTCGCACATGTAAGATTTTCTCGGAGTTAACAAGATAATAGACAAAACTTGCATATTACCACTATGTTCTGTTTTCAAATTGGTTGGATATGTAGGTTGTCAGACCTGCTCACCAGACACATTTTCTAAAACTATATACACCAGTGATGGTTGTGGTCAGGTTTGACTCTGTTTGGCCTAGTAGTTACAGAGATTTTGTAAACGTTAACGGACAACGAATGACAGACGACGGACACCTGGAAGTGATAACAATTGCTCCCACTGACCCGAAAGTGTGGTAAAATAGGAACTAACAAAATAAATAAAAACAAAATATCAGAAAACAAACACAAATAGTTGTCCTCGAGGTCATATGTTTTACTACTAATTCCAAAATGTGTGCAGCTGGTTAATGAGTATTATTGATTTGGTTTCAGTGGCGGATCCAGGGAGGGGCGATTTGGAGTTGGAACCCCTTTTTGACGATCAATGCTTTTGAATGAGGATATATGGTTGGATCTCCTCTCCGCCCTAGGATTGATAAATTTTAATGCCTTAATAAGTTTAAAATTCTCATTTGCAGTCATTATTATTCACTACGTCCTGATTTACAGATAGGCCTAAATCATGCATTGTTAATTACAGATAGGCCTAAGTCATGCTTTGTTAATTACAGATAGGCCTAAGTCATGCATTGTTTATTACAGATAGGCCTAAGTCATGCATTGTGAATTACAGATAGGCCTAAGTCATGCATTGTTAATTACAGATAGGCCTAAGTCATGCATTGTTAATTACAGACAAGGCTAAGTCATGCATTGTTAATTACAGATAGGCCTAAGTCATGCATTGTTAATTACAGATAGGGCTAAGTCATGCATTGTTAATTACACAGCTATCGCAGAAGCGCTTTATATCTATACAAAATCAATTTTGCTTGAAAAAGTTACTGATATTACAATGTATTTCTATTGTTACCCACTGATATTACAATATATTTCTATTGTTACCCACCTATATTACAATGTATTTTCTATTGTTACCCACTGATATTACAATGTATTTCTATTGTTACCCACTGATATTACAATGTATTTCTATTGTTACCCACTGATATTACAATATATTTCTATTGTTACCCACTGATATTACAATATATTTCTATTTTACCCACTGATATTACAATTTACCCACTGATATTACAATGTATTTCTATTTTACCCACTGATATTACAATATGTTTCTAGTGTTACCCACTGATATTACAATGTATTTCTATTTCACCCACTGATATTACAATATATTATTAATTCGTATATTTTAACTAATTTGATTCGCTCAGGATAGTCACATGTTAAACTATATTTTCAAGGTAGACAGAAAACAGCGGATTGCAAAAGCATATTGCATAGCAAAAGCATATTGCACGGTTATTTTAGAATATCTAAAACCGATATACTTTGTGACGTCATGTAATGAATTTCATGATATTGTTAAAAGTTTTATTAAAAATATCTATGATCGATTATTTGAAGAAAAAATCTTCAAATACATAAGATCTTAAAAACAAACATAAAAAGTAAATATAATAACAACTAATATGTTGTTATTGTCTAAGAGACAATATGATATCTATATATTTCCAACAAAATCAAACGACGATTTTCATACAAACATGGTCGGAAATTAATAACATAACAATTATAGTTTATGTATGAGGTCAATACAGGATATATCGACCCAAGAAGTATATCGACCTCGGACTTCGTCCTCAGTCAATATACTTCTTTAAGGTCAATATATCCTTGTATCGACCTCATACAAAGGCTATAATTGTATAATATTTCTATTTTACCCACTGATATTACAATATATTTCTATTGTTACCCACTGATATTACAATGTATTTTAATTGTTACCCACTGATATAAACATGTATTTCTATTGTTACCCATTAGCCTTAATCAGGATAATGAGATATGATGCACACTGGAAGATAATAAATCCAGCATATTTTCACATAAAATGTAAGATAAGTCTACACATAGCCTAATTGTAAACACTTTTTGACAACGAGTCTCTGATTGGTTGATTTTTGTTTGCCTAACGTCCAGTTACAAATAGTCCGTGCAAATTCGAACCGTGTCAATTAAACTGAATGAAATAAAATTAAGTATAGTATACACTTAGTTTGAATAATCAGGCGTAGCTGCCATTAGGCACTTTAGGCACGTGCTCACACATAACTTTTTCACAAAATTTTTTTAATTAAAATTAAAAATAATATACAATGTTATCTGTAGACGCACGTGATCTCGTCAAAACTCTGGATCTAATTATCAAATGTAATCTGTAAACTAGTCTATCACCCTTAGTGAATGGAGTATTGGATATTATTGAATATAGGTATAAGAAGATGTGGTAGGAGTGTCAATGAGTCAAATCTCAATCCAAGTCAAAATTTGTAAAAGTGAACCATTATTGTTAAAGTATGGCCTTTCCACTGTGAGGGATGGTTCTGGATACAGTGTATGGGGTATATTCCAAGGCACTTCAAATAATACTCAAAGCAGCAAAACAAATAACAATTTAATGAAAAGAAAGTAAAGACATATTCGATTCAATATTTAACACATTAACACATCTAAGTAACATATAGACAGAAACCCTTGGAAACATTTATGCAAACCCAGGTATACTCAACCATCATGACGCCACGAGGCTTGCCTATAGAGCTTAAATTTCAGTCAGACAAACCGTCTTATCGTAGTTCGTTTTTAATGTGCATCGCACTCAGACAGGCAACCCGTCTTTAGGCAATTAGTTCAAATTCAAATATTTTAATTATTTCATTCAAATAACTTCTTTCAAAATGGTAAGCAAAATAAATAACATTGCAAAATTATCGCAAACGCCAAATAAAAAAGGAACTCAAATGTCAGTCTTGCTCAATATATGAATACTAAATAGAATAAATCAAATGTAAATGAAATATTTCCAAGCAAATCAATTAACAGCCTGAAATAATTAAGTAATGAAAAGGGAAATAATCCATTCCTATTACATTCCTCCCCCCTTCAGAAAAATGTTCATGAAATAACATTTGACACAAACAACAAATTACACATGTACAAATAAATGTTCATGAAATGTTCAATTCAAAAATACATAATTAATGTCCAGTTTCACATAAAATGTCACAACACAGCACACGGATACACACATCACATCAAGGGTTGAACTGCTACTTCTGTACGGACGCGCTCTTTAAATCTCCATTGCTATAATTCCCTGAGTTGTTTCGGATAACAGATAATATCGGGCGGACATCTAGGTGAATAAATGTTGTAACGGTCGAAAGTCGCTGTTTATGCTTCTGTTGAGGCAATACCAGGTAAAGTCCACCATTGTAGATCTCACGACGGTACGTTTGACATGTACCATCGGGTTCAGCACTCCAACGTTGTTTTTAAAGTAACACAGCTGTGTGCCACTTGAGATGGATCGGGTCCATCTATGTGATATACGTTCTATAAAAGCAAGAAGTGTTCCTAACTTCAAACTATTCGTACAAACTATTGGTTTCTGCCATGACTAACAAAAGCCACAAAATCAGACCATCATAAACTCCTAAATACAAAATATCTAGATGGAGATTACAAATCCAAACAATTGAGTAAAACCCAAAATATAAACCAATTCAAACTATAATAACTATCCTACAAACTACACACCTGCCTTCAGATAAAGCCTAAAACTAGTATTAACCACCAATTAAACCAAGTAAAAGAAAATTTGTACAAACCAGTTATTTAGACATGCAGCACGTCTTTGAACTGTTGCCACAAAAGTAGAGAACAATATTTGTATGCAAACAACTACAAAAACACCTACAACACACAAATACACATAAACCCTAAGAAAATGCATCAAGGTAAACCGTTTTAGTATGCCAGTCCAAAGAAACTTAATCATCACTGATTAAAACTTACGGTTCTGAAAACATTTCAATACTACAACTAACATCAGACTTTTCAGCATTAACATTGGCTTTAACCACTTTATTAGGACATTTGGCTCGTACATGACCAATTTGACTACAGTTGAAACACTTCTTTTGTTTACATTTCTTCCGACACTTCAAGTACGTCTTGACAAATTTAGACAATATCTCAAAACCCGAACAAACAATTTCAGAACAAGTTAAACTTTTGTCACACGATTCAGTTTCAACACTTTCAGAAATAAAATTGCCAGTTGTAAGACAAACTGTTTCGTAATCAAGTGCCAAACATATTGCATCATCCAAACAATTGGGGTGTTTCAGAGCGACATGTTTCCCCATTTCACTGTCCAATTTTGAAATCAATAAATCAACCAAATACAAATTCAAATCAAAATAACTCTCTGGATATGCCTTGTGTGCCAAAATTTTGAACCGCTGACCAAACTCAGAAATATTTTCACTCTCCTTTTTCGTACAATTTTTCAGTTCAATTTTGAAATATGCTTCCCTTTCCTTGGGGTTAAACCTTTGAACCAACAAACTTTTCAAGTACTGATAATCTTGCATATGTTTCTTCTCTAGAAAACGTAAAACTGTCTGAGCCTCACCTCTCAAATTAATGATAAGTTGACAAGCCATTTCAAACTCAGTCCACTGATTCCATAATGAAACAGTTTCAAAATGAACCACATAATCTGTAACATCAATGCTGATACCATCGAACAAACAAGGTTTTTCTTCAAACCGAAACATGACCAGAAACATATATAAATTTTAAAAATGAATCAAACTTATAAACAAAATACCCCAGGAACAAATGTCTCCGCCTCACGGGACCAAATGTGAGGGATGGTTCTGGATACAGTGTATGGGGTATATTCAAGGCACTTCAAATAATACTCAAAGCAGCAAAACAAATAACAATTTAATGAAAAGAAAGTAAAGACACATTCGATTCAACATTTAACACATTAACACATCTAAGTAACATATAGACAGAAACCCTTGGAAACATTTATGCAAACCCAGGTATACTCAACCATCATGACGCCACGAGGCTTGCCCATAGAGCTTACCACCATGAGCCTTGGCTCACACCGAACAACAGTATGTCAATATATTCCACCTTATATAGAAACTAAAAACTAGAACTTTGGTTCAGATTATTTCACTTCTATCAACAAATACTTGAATGAACCTCAACATGCTCAAAACCCTGACATTTTATTCTTAAATACATGATTTTTTTTTTATTAATTAGTTATTTTTCAACTAGCCTTCCATGTTGTCTTCATCCTACCCTTGCCTAATTTGGGCGTCTGGATGTATAAATATGCAGTCACGTCTGTCAGATGCCTAGTATAGAGAGAACTCAACGCTCTCTGCACGTTAAGAAACTTGCAGCAACTCTTTGAGGAATTCGTATAGGTGGTCTACTAGAATTTCTGTTCCTATCCTTTAACCCTCATTTTCCAATGCATGGCATTTCCAAATTTCAAGACCTCCATCCTGGACGACCCTGGCTATAATTACAGGACTTAGGTACTTGTTGTATTTATTGTAAATTTGTTTTTTTCTTTAGATGGGAATAGATATGAACTATTTGTCACTGAAAGTTTAGCAATCAATCATTCAACTAGCTTTCAGTAACTTCGAGTACTCTCAGATCTACGTGTAATGCCTATTATTATTCTAATCCCTAAGCAGGCAGAGATTTTACAGTACACGGTATATATCAGAAATATCAATCTATTGAATTTTCTAAGATTGTATGAACAGAACAGAACTTCTGCATGAGGCATGATGCCATTGAGTTTGAGTTGGTATGTGTTTGTGTGGCTGGGGGATAGTTGATTTAAGTATCAAAAGATGAATGGTCGATGCGTAGTCCAAAGGATAGTATGGGCATATAGTAGTCTCAGTGTTAATGTGCCTATTTTTTGAAATGTAGGATCGTTAATATGTACTATCAATTGATGTATGATATCAATTATCCTCAATCAGAGGGGAATAGATATGAAACTATTTAGTATAAACAGGGTTTCGGCTTAATAAAGGGCTACGCTGATTCACGCTGGGCAATGCATATTCCAAATATTGTTTTTATATTTCCGATTGTGCTGTCGGTTAATTCATCAGTCAGACGGTTTATCGTAACACTGTGTATATTATGCGATTTTTTTCATTTTTATTATATATCATGATAAAATTACCAGTAAATTTTATGTGTTTTTTGTACACAAAATTTTGCAACTAAAATGCTGAAAACCGTTTTCCGTCGGGGGCGAAGCCCCCCTGAAATCCCTACCAGGGCTCTGCCCTGGTCCTGTTGGGTGCCTTAAGTGGCCCCCAGATCCCCTGCCGATTTGTGCCTACAGTTTATTTGATACCTAGCTACGCCCCTGATAATGGTGGCGAATCCAGTTGATGGTGGTTTTGTTTTTCGAGAAAAAAAAATCTAAAAAATCACGTAAACACCAAAGCCATTTCTCGCAATTATACATATACCAGTATTTATTTCAACATAATTTGCAAATCTTACTGAAACCCCAAACAATTAAATCAATAACATATTTACCATGTAAATGAAGGAACCTGTTTCAGTGGTTGTCGTTTGTTGATGTGGTTCTTAAGTGATTCTCGTTTCTCGTTTTTTATATAGATTAGACCGTTGGTTTTTCCTGTTTGAATTGTTTTACACTAGTCATTTTGGGGCCCTTTATAGCTTGATGTTCGGTGTGAGCCAAGGCTCCGCGTTGAAAGCCGAACTGTGACCTATAATTGTTTACTTTTTACACATTGTGACTTGGATGGAGAGTTATCTCATTGGCACTCATATCACATTTTCTGATTTCTACAAATTACTCCAAGACTGATTGATTGTAATTTGTTAAACGTCTATTGGCAATTATTTCATGAATATTCAGACGAGAACACATTAATTATGAAAAGATATATAGCAAGTATAGGTTCTGTCAGAATGAGTTTACCAGGATGAAGCCGGGCGGGAATTACGACTACCACTGGAAAATGGGGTAGCTATTTTTGTCTTGCTACCAGGGGCGGATTCAGGCGGGGGCGTGGCGGGCGTGCGCCCCCCTAAAATTTGCAAAGCATGGTTTGCCCTCAGCTTAATAATGAATATTTCGATAATGTTACCTAAAAATCCCCCACCTAAAATCCCGGATCCGCCCCTGGCAACAGGATACCTATGAAACATTAAAAGAGTTTTAGCAAGACTTCATTAACGTGCAGAAAAGGAGACACTCTCCCTACACGAGGCTTCAGATTGAATGAACTTGGTTGCGTATTAATACATCCCGAACAACTAAACGGATGTTATTTGCTAGCGAGTCGTATCCCCTCAGACGAAGAAACTGAGAAAACTTTTTATTTCACGTGATACCCTCGGGAGTATTTCATCCATGAAATATATAAAAATCACACAAACACTAAAATTTCTTTGATGCGAATAAAAGTGTCGACAAGATAAACTTCTCCTGCTATGCTTAAATTACCCGAGTGGAATAAAAGTGTTGACAAGATAAACTTCTCCTGTTATGTGTAAATTACCCGATAGTTATTATATATTAAAGAATTAACGCAATCGAATGCACGAAAATACGTTGCTATTATACACCTATTGACTGGTTTAATGAGGGTAATTTAACAAATTTGTTGTTCCTAAGATACTAACTATTGCTCGAGGCGAAGCCAAGGGCAATAGTTAGTATCAAAGGGACAACAAACTTGATATTACCCTCATAATCAGTCATTAAGTGTTTTATTACACCGAACAAAACAATTTTCTAAAAAGTCTACACACACCATCTGAAAGAAAAAAATTTCACATAAACATGCACAAGATGAACTAAATGTTTTTCTTTCCATCGTTTTTCATTTTTTTGTCATAGACTTTTTTTATTATCCATTTGGTAACTTCTGTCTTTTTTTTTTAGAGGAAACGTGATAACAGATAACATGTAATATTCAGAGGATCCGTGACAACAGATATCATGTAATATTCAGAGGATCCGTGATAACAAATCACATGTAATATTCAGAGGATCCGTGATAACAGATAACATGTAATATTCAGAGGATCCGTAATAACAGATAACATGTAATATTCAGAGGATCCGTGATAACAAATCACATGTAATATTGAGAGGCTCCGTGATAACAGATTACATGTAATATTCAGAGGATCCGTGATAACAGATCACATGTAATATTCAGAGGATCCGTGATAACAGATCACATGTAATATTCAGAGGATCCGTGATAACAGATCACATGTAATATTCAGAGGATCCGTGATAATAAATCACATGTAATATTCAGAGGATCCGTGATAACAGATAACATGTAATCTATTTGCTTTACATACATGACATATGACAATCGGTCAATTGTTTTGTTATAAATCAGGTCGTTAGCTTTTCTCAGTTGAATAGTTTCACATTTTCCATGTCGAGGTTTTTTATAGCCGATTATATGGTATGGGATTTTCTAATTGTTGAAGCCGTACGGTTGCATACAATTGCTTACACCCACTTCATGTGAACTTTGGTGGACAGTTGTCTCAATAGACATTTTCGAAAAGTCATCTACACGGACAATTATACCGACACCGATACCTACACTGACTAAAAAAAATAGAGGGACCGTATCAAAATGTCAAAATATACTGAATGCATTTAATTTAACATTTATAACTATATTAACGAGGTAAATTATTTTAAAAAATAAACGCATATATTTTTAATGTGGTGATCCTGCAAATAGGGTGGATATACCATAGAAGAAGAATAATCTCGTAAAACTTGGTTTGACGCAGCAGAAGTAGAAAAAAATACAAATCCATTATTCGTGAGTTGGTTTTCTATAATCTTTTAATTCGGAATCTGAGCTAGAAACACCAAGTGCTCTCATTAGTTTTGGAATTCATTTAGTGGTGATTTGTGATATTCCAACTGTTTTCTTCTAATTGTCGAACTATACTGTTTGATCTTTTTCAATAAGTAAATTATATTTCATGTAGTTTTCGGGGTTAAATAAACAAATGGGTATTCATCTTATCAAAACAGAAAATCGGGTACACCTTGTTATGTTCAAGCGTGTTTGATTTGACTGGTTTGTCCTGAAAACGTATAATGCAAAAATATTTGATACATCAGTCTCGCTTCAGATCCATTACTTTTATATATTTAGGCTTCATTTTGATATAATAACATTACACATTCACAGTACCAAAACAGGAAATATATGGGTCAAGTGAAAAACCTTTCTAATGTGTCATAACAACAGAGTAAGTGTGTTTGAATAACATAAGAAAAGCTTTGTACTATTTCAAATGTTTAAACTGGAAGAGTATTTTTTACTTGTATTTTGTTTTACTTTCGTTCACTCATTTTTTGGTGAAAAATTTAGGCAGCCATTTTAGTTATCTTATTCATGAAATGTACAAAAACAAAGTGGGACACAAGTTGTTCACTAACTCCTCCTTGGATTTTTACAAAAAGTCCATGACTTTATAAGTGGATCTTAAAAAAAACATTTTTGTGTGTGTAATCCAGGGTAATTATTCTTCAACCTCTGCAAATGTTTTGTCTGCCCTTCCACATAATACTTAAATAGAATTTTTTTAATGTTTTTTTTTTTTTAACTTTCAAAAATTCCCTCTGACAACCAATCAGACAATAGTTTTTAGTTGAAAAAAAGGCCTAAAAGTACATGAGATGCTTTATAGCTAGTAGAAACACTAACAGTTGTCTTTTAAAACACAACTGTCATGTAAGGATCGTAATTATGCCAAGTGGATAAATTTATCGGTTTTCAAGAGCTAAATTGACAGCGCGGGTCATCCCTACAATGGCACACCAAGGGTGACTGGGGGATAGAAGTATGGTCACCATTGGTCTTCCTCCGAAACCCTCGTCAAAGTGGGGCGTCCGTTTGGTTGTGCGGGATGTACAAATTTGCAGCCACGTCCGGTCAGAATGGGGACGTAAATTCCGATGCCTCGTGTAAAGAGAGTGCCACGCTCTTTTCACGTTAAGAACCCTTGCAACAACTCTTTCAGGGGTCCGTAGGTGACCTGTTGCAAGGCTAAATTTCTGTCCCTATCCAATATACCCTTATTTCCCGTGGCAGTCTAAATTTCTCCGACCTCAATCCCAGACGCCTCTATTACAGAACCTACCTATTGTATTTATTGTTAATTTGTTCTCGTCCAGAATATGCATGAAATATTTGCCACTGGACGTTAAGCAACCAACAATCAATCAATCAATCCCTACAATGGCTTTCATTTTCACGTTTGAAAAAATTAATCGACGTAATTGAGAGATAATTTTGACGAAGTAGAATCCTGACTTTCTGTGTAAAGTTCTACTAATTTACACAGAGCCTCCCCCTTTAAAAAAAATATAATATGAAGATCGGTCAATTCTCAGCTTCTAAGCAGAGCCAATAATTAAACAAATCATTGAAAGTATTTTTTTAAACAGTATTAAAATGTAAATTATATAAATATTTTATAAATGACTGTGCTCATTGTACACCTTGAGATGACCCCACCTCAAAAAGGTTACATGTCGTCCTAGGCATAGGTGTAAGTGTCAGTGCCGATAAGTTTTCGAAAATGTCTACTGACAATCATACCATATCTCCTTATTTTTATAACAATATAGTGTAATAACATAAAACATCCTTATGTATAACAGCAGGTAATTCCATCGAAGATCAAAGTGAAGTTACCATTCATAACTTATACAATGCGCTATGTATACAACTTGACTATTGAAATATACGAATATATGAAAAAAAGGATTTTTTTTCACACAGACACTCAACTGAAATTTTAAATAATAAAATGCTCCGCAGGGCTCAGCTTGATACGACCGCAGAGGTCGAACCCTGAATAGTTGGGGCAAGTATGGACACAACATTCAAGCTTGATACAGCTCTGAATTTGGATTGTCATTAAATATTTGACACAGCATAGGTTTCTGACACAGAATGAATGTGGTCTAAGAACTTAAAAATTTTAAATTGGACATTCACCTATTATGGTCCAATATCCAAAATCTAAATACATGGTTAGATTCAGCATATCAAAGAACCCCAAGAGTTCAATTTTTGATGAAATCAAACAAAGTTTAATTTTGGACCCTTTTGACCTCAATGTGGACAAAGTTGATAACAGGGCCCAAAAATCAAAAATTTAAATTCATGGTTAGATTCAGCATATCAAAGAACCCCATATCTTCAATTTTTGTTGAAATCAAACAAAGTTTAATTTTGGACCCTGATTTGGACCAACTTGAAAACTGGGCCCATAATCAAAAATCTAAATACATGTTTAGATTCAGCATATTAAAGAACCCTAAGAATTCAATTTTTGTTAAAATCAAACTAAGTTTAATTTTGGACCCTTTGGACCTTAATGTAGACCAATTTGAAAACAGGACCAAAAATTAAGAATCTAAATACATGGTTAGATTCGGCATATCAAAGAACCCCAATAATTCAATTTTGATGAAATCAAACAAAGTTTAATTTTGGACCCTATTGACCTCAATGTGGACAAAGTTGATAACGGGCCCAAAATCAAAAATCTAAATACACGGTTAGATTCAGCATATCAAAGAACCCCATATATTCAATTTTGTTGAAATCAAACAAAGTTTAATTTTGGACCCAGATTTGGACCAACTTGAAAACTGGGCCCATAATCAAAATCTACATACATGTTTAGATTCAGCATATCAAAGAACCCTAAGAATTCATTTTTGTTAAAATCAAACTAAGTTTAATTTTGGACCATTTGGACCTTAATGTAGACCAATTTGAAAACAGGACCAAAAATTAAGAATCTAAATACATGGTTAGATTCGGCATATCAAAGAACCCCAATAATTCAATTTTGATGAATCAAACAAAGTTTTATTTTGGACCCTTTTGACCTCAATGTGGACAAAGTTGATAACGGGGCCCAAAATCAAAAATCTAAATACTTGGTTAGATTCAGCATATCAAAGAACCCCATATATTCAATTTTGTTGAAATCAAACAAAGTTTAATTTTGGACCCGATTTGGACCAACTTGAAAACTGGGCCCATAATCAAAATCTAAATACATGTTTAGATTCAGCATATCAAAGAACCCTAAGAATTCAATTTTTGTTAAAATCAAACTAAGTTTAATTTTGGACCCTTTGGACCTTAATGTAGACCAATTTGAAAACGGGACCAAAAATTAAGAATCTAAATACACGGTTAGATTCGGCATATCAAAGAACCCCAATAATTCAATTTTTGATGAAATCAAACAAAGTTTAATTTTGGACCCTATTGACCTCAATGTGGACAAAGTTGATAACGGGGCCCAAAAATCAAAAATCTAAATACACTGTTAGATTCAGCATATCAAAGAACCCCATATATTCAATTTTTGTTGAAATCAAACAAAGTTTAATTTTGGACCCTGATTTGGACCAACTTGAAAACTGGGCCCATAATCAAAAATCTAAATACATGTTTAGATTCAGCATATCAAAGAACCCTAAGAATTCAATTTTCGTTAACATCAAACTAAGTTTAATTTTGGACCCTTTGGACCTTAATGTAGACCAATTTGAAAACGGGACCAAAAATTAAGAATCTAAATACACGGTTAGATTCGGCATATCAAAGAACCCCATATATTCAATTTTTGTTGAAATCAAACAAAGTTTAATTTTGGACCCCGATTTGGAACAACTTGAAAACTGGGCCCATAATCAAAAATCTAAATACAGGTTTAGATTCAGCATATCAAAGAACCCTAAGAATTCATTTTTTGTTAAAATCAAACTAAGTTTAATTTTGGACCCTTTGGACCTTAATGTAGACCAATTTGAAAACGGGACCAAAAATTAAGAATCTAAAATTCAATTTTGATGAAATCAAACAAAGTTTAATTTTGGACCTTTGGACCTCAATGTGGACCAATTTAAAAACGGGGCCCAAAATCCAAAAACTTAATACACGGTTAGATTCAGCATATTAAAGAACCCCAAGAGTTCAAGAATAAAACCCCATTGAAATTGGTCAAGAAATAAGCAATTTATGCAAAGTATCTTCTTTTGCACAATACTGTGTAATTGAATATTTCTTGCAATTGCGCAATACTGTGCAATTGAATATTTCTTGCTATTGCGCAATACTGTACAATTGACAATTTCTTGCTATTGTGCAATATTGTGCTATTGGATATTTCTCGCTATTGCGCAATACTGTGCAATTGAAGATTTCTTGCTATTGCGCAATACTGTGCAATTGAAAATTTCTTGCTATTGCACAATACTTATTATATAATAATTTACACATCCTGTTTGGTGTGTATCTCCTGCCATATCATTATTATTTGCTTTTAAATATAAATCAGAAATAACCAACTTAAAATGGAAAATTTTAAAGAAAAAAAAAGGAAAAAAAAAACAATCCCCCCCCTACCCAAAATTTTTGAACCCCTTATGATTCATCACCCCAAACTCAATCCCAGCCTTCCTTTGAGGTATGGTACCTTGCAGTACAATTTCAGAGAGATCCATACACTTGAACACAAGTTATTGTCTGGAAACTAGAAAATGCTTATTTTTGGCCCATTTGGCCCCTAATTCCTAAACGTTTCAGGCAATTACCCCAAACTCAATTCCAGCTTTCCCTTTGTGATATGGAACCTTGTAGTACAATTTCAGAAAGATCCATACACTTACACACAAGTTATTGTCATGAAACTAGAAAATGCTTGTTTTTTGCCCCTTTTTTGGCCCCTAATTCCTAAAATTTTGAGGCAATTACCCCCAAAAATCAATCCCAGCATTCCCTTTGTGATATGGAACCTTGTGGTACAAAGTCAGAGATCCATACACTAACACACAAGTTATGTCTGGAAGTTACAAAATGCTTATTTTGGCCCTTTTGGCCCCTAATTCCTTAACTGTTGGTACCATAACCCCCAAAATCAATCCCAACCTTCCTTTTGTGATATTGAACCTTATGGTAAAATTTCATAGAGATCCATTCACTTAAACTAAAGTTAGAGTGCGAAAACCAATGCGTCTTCGGACGACGACGACGACGCCGGACGACGACGACGCCGGACGACGACGACGACGACGACGACGACGCCAACGTCATACCAATATACGACCACAAAATTTTTTTGCGGTCGTATAAAAACACATTTAGAGGTGAAAATGCAGTTTTCAACAAAAAGAAGTGTCTACATAATATGTTTTAGGTCAATATAAATCGCCACTTATCTAAAACAAGTCGAGGAAATCAAAGAATAATTTAAAGGAGTCCGTATCGCTATGCTGTATTTATAAATACGCAGCCACGTCCGGTCGGAATGGAAACGGTAAATCCGATGCCTCGTGTATACTATTTATAGAGTCAATGCCATGCTCTCTGTACGTTATTGAACCCTTGCAACAATCCTCTGAGTTTTCAATAGGTGGCCTGTTGCAAGGCAAAATTGTTTTCCTCTATCCAACATACTATCATTTTGAAGTGGCAGTTCAAATTTTCCATTTTTTCTCCCCACATATCTTACTGAACCTACCAATGCTCTTAATTGTTTATTTGTTTTGTTTTCTTCCTGAATATGCATGAAATATTTGCCACTGAACGTTAAGCATGCAACAATCAATCAATCAACAATCATTACCGTCAAAAGCGATCATTTCACGGAATAAGTAGTGTAACTGTATAAAAATTGATGTGGTATGGTTGCCAATAAAAATGAGACAACTCTCCGCCAGAGACTAAATGATGTAGAAGTTAACAACTAAAGGTCACCGTACAGCCTTCAGTCAACAATGAGCAAAACCCTATATCGTATAGCATGCTATAAAAGGCACCGAAAAGACAAATATAAATCCATTCCAACGAGAAAACTAACGGCCTTATTTATGTACAAAACAATAAATGAAAAGCAAATCTGATATACAGCAACAAACAACTACCCCTTTTCCCCCTAACCCTACTTACCGTGGAACCGTAAACTTCTACTGTAAAATTGGTTGGTGCACGTATAACTACTTTTCGTTTTGTCCTAAAAGAAATCTTCGTAGGTTCTGATAATTCTTCTGCTTTGTCCATAGCTTGTACTTTGATTATATAAGTCGACGATGGTTTCAGTTTACTGATTAAAAGAGATCTTAGTGTCGTCTGCTTCACATTAGAAATTTTATTACCCAACATTTTCCACGTGACTCGATAGCCTGAAATTAAATTTCGTTTCGTTTTTGGACGCCTCCATTTTATTTTGATTGATGTTGGTGAACTGTCTTTAATTTTCAATCCTCTTGGAGGTCCAACCGCTACTTCAGAATCTGTAAAGATGTAAAATGCATCCATCGGTGCAAATTATATTATTTCATTAAAGCATGTTAAAACTCTACATGTTCTAAAACGAACAGGCAATATCATTAAGCAGATCGAATGCATATGCTTCCCTTTCCAATCCCTAGTACGTAGTAGTAGGGTTGATATTTTAAATGAAATTTTATAATGTGAAAATATTAAGATAAAAATAAATAAATAAAAAAAGATAAACTTTCTTGACCGAGACGATAGCAGTACATTTCAGTATTGTCTGTTTTGGTTTTAGCGACAAGAAAACCCTACTTAACCTACCAAGCGAATTCTTGACTGAGACAACAGCAGTACATTTCAGGTTTGTCGGTTTTTTGGTTTTAGCGACAAGAAACCCCTACACTTAGCTTACCAAGCGAATTCTTGTCCGAGACGATAGCAGTACATTTCAGTATTGTCTGTTTTGGTTTTAGCGACAAGAAAACCCTACTCAACACTTACCAAGCGAATTCTTGACCGAGAAGATGAAAGTACACTTCAGTAATGTCTGTTTCTGGTTTTAGCGACAAGAAAACCCTACTTAACCTACCAAGTGAATTCTTGACCGAGACGATAGCAGTATATTTCAGTATTGTCTGATTTGGTTTTAGCGACAAAAAAACCCTACTTAACCTACCAAGCGAATTCTTGACTAAGACAATAGCAGTACATTTCAGGTTTGTCGGTTTTAGGTTTTAGTGACAAGAAAACCCTATTTAACTTACCAAGCGTATTCTTGACAGGATCTGACCACTCGCTTTCCTTTCTTCCTCGGACAGCTTTCACAGAAAACTCGTATGATCCATTTGATGTTATCACATTCAACCTTTTGACCTCAACTTTCGTCGTATTTAAATATTTATATTGATCTTCTCCAGGAATGTTTCGATACCTAAGGGTAAATTGTGTGCTCCGTTTCGAATTTCTGTATTTGTCTATCCATTTCACACGGAATGCATTTGGGGATATGGCGTATGCACGCAAGCCCACTGGCGGTGCTAAACATCGGACTTGAAAGAGCAAGCAGACTGGAAAAAATACAAATACATTAGCGAAGACATTTAAACGTGTGCTCTTTTTATATTTATGTTCTTTTCCATTCAGATGTGTGCCATTACTCTAGGCTAAAAATGAAGACGATGATAAAAACAACAGAAACATACATGACAAAACTAAACATATAAGTTCAAATTACTCAATCGATTTTTTAAAGCAGCAGCTTTCGTCAGGATCGCTCGATACCGAAAATTTAAAAGCCAAGGATCTATATATACAACATGTTGTGATGACGTTTGACACCAATAAAGCCTAAAGAAACCCAAAAATACAAGAGGCACACCTGTGCTTGTTTCGCTCACCTGGTGAAAAAAAAAATCGCAATTTTTCTAATAAGGATTTATTTTAATATTCACATACTATAGCTTCTCTTTGTGTTGTTGACCATTTTTGCAATTTAGATGTTTTACCTAACTCCTTTTGTTTTTAAATAATTGGCAAAATTACCCCAAAATAATCAGCATTACAGGAGCAGTAACTTCAAATTTTGTGCAGTTAATCTTTTAAGCTAGCTCCTATAATTTTCTATAAATAACAGCAATAATGCGGAAATTGGAAAATGTATATTTCAGGGGTAATTATTCCAAGACAAGTTTAAAGATTTTTCTGAAATTTTCAGAGTTAAAAGATCTTGTTGTGCTGATCACTGTTGTAATTTACACTTTAATGCTAGCTCCTATATTTTTCATATTAACAGCCAAAAACTGCAAACAAAAATGATTATTTCAGGGGCAATAACTCCAAAACAGGTGGACAGGTTTTACTCCAATTATTAAGGTAGATACATCTGGTTGTGTTGAACCTTTTTGCAGTTTACACTTTTATCATAGCTCCTAGAGTTTTCATGATAACAGTAAACAACTGATAAAAATTGGGAAAAAGTCGATATTTCTGACAAGGAAATGAAAAAAAAGATTAAAATTAACATTTCAGGGTCATTAACTCAAAAATAGGTGAACAGATTTCCAAATTTTCAAAATTTTTAGGGTAGATAGAACTTATTGTGCTGACCATTTATACCGGTCAATATTTTCTCTTATTGCTATAGTCTTAGAAATATTAGCCACAACTGCAGTTTGACCCCTAAGTCATAGGCGGATCCTGGGGGGGCCCGCCCCCCTCCCCCCTTTCGTGGGAAAAATTTGGTTGATTATATAGGGAATCACTGAGCGTGACTGTAGCGGGACCCCTCTTATGGCAGTCAGTGCACCCCCCCCCCTTATATAAAGTTGTGGATCCGCCACTTTAATAAAGTTCTATTTTAGACATGGTGGTCGTGTTGGTTGGTCAACCTGGACGAACATCACAAACTTAGTAGACATGATTGAAGACATCCTTCGGGTGATTTAGACATATAATGGCTGCAATCCATTTAGCAGTTTCAGAGGAGACGATTTTAAAGAAAAGTGTGCCCGGCTTTGAATATACTTTTTGTTCTTTTTGTTTCATAAGCTCTTCATTTGTTTAATAAGTTTTGGATTTTCAAATATTTTGGCCTCGAGCATCACAGAAGAGACATTTATGGTCGAAATGCGCATCTGGTGCAGAAAAATTGGTACTGTTAATTTTATTACGGACGACGGACGACAGACGTTGACGAAGGATGCAAAGTGATGGCAAAAGCAAACAAGGCCCTTCGGGCAAGGTGAGCTAAAATAAAAAAAAAACACGTCAGGGTTGATCTTTATCGATTGATTGATTGTTGGTTGCTTAACGTCCAGTGGCAAATATTTCATGCATGTTCACGACGATCTTTATCGACATATGATTATATGTTGCAATGTATTGTCAATCGTGCTAAAAAAAATTTCAAATAATAATAGTGGACCTTTTCCAAACAAGACGGTTAATTCATTTAATATAGGTACCGTATGTCATGTATGTGTAATGTTCGCGGAATTTTAGTTACCAGTAAACTAATGGAGTAATGGGTAATCTAAATAGTGTATTAAAACAGAATTAACAGCTATTTGGGGTTATAAAACAAGACTCTTTTGTGTAACTATACATTATATTTGTCAACATATATTTGTTCCTCCGTTGTGAATAAGACTATAATATCTGTTCCAAATATTCTATACCCTTTATTCCGGAAAAAATTCTGTAATATCTCTTTCAGTGGAAATAATATTACAGAATATTTCTTCCATTTGGAACTAATGTTATAAAGGAATGTCTATTCCATAACATAATTATATATATAAATCTTTTTTCATGATATCCGTAGAAGAAGCGAATAATATCGATAAACAATTGTATAACATAAATACGGTGTTACGGTGAATCGTGAAAGACTGGACATGTCTTTAGGATTTGATGTCTCCTTTTAATTTCTTTTATTCAAAACGATATGAATCTTGAATAACCAATTGATATACTTTCAGAAATACTAGTAGTAAAAATTCGGGCAATTAAAATTCATATGAATTTATTTCAATAAATTTCTGATAATTAAACTAGCATGCGCCTCTGTACACAAGCCAGGCTATCGGTACGAATCAACTGCAGCTGTTAACTGTAGAACGCACATCATAAGATAGAACAAAAGGAAGACATTTATATCAATGTAAACAATCAACACCACTTACCAATAAGGTCAAAGATCACCAGATAGTATTTCTGATCCATTTTTACTCCAATTGTTTTATTTTGAAAAAAAATCCACCATTTTGGACGTTTTCTTGTTATTTTTCATCTTATCTGTCAGAATCTGAAACTTTGACCTCAAAATACTTCACGATTTAAGAGGCCACCGACAGGAAATCTCATCTCGAGATCTACTTTATTGGATAAGTGATTTGTTAAAGATAAGTTACGTCACAGAGGATTAATTTGTTTTTGATAAAGTAATCCCACAAAGAATCGATAAACTTTGTACTTTATTTAATGTTCGATGATATTAACTAATAAATAATTGAAAAGTAAATTAAAAAGATTTTAAAAGGTCAAAGTGTGACCACGAACAAGAGAATTATACGTGCATATTGACTAATGTTTATCTGTTCCTCACTTTCATTATATCCTAGGAATGTTTGTCCTGTTAGATGCGTATAAAATAGTTATCAAAGGTACCAGGATTATTATAAGATCTTATAATTTAAACGGTTAGTAGGTTGGAACTTTACTATCCGTGTTTTATCTTAAAATGAGAAATGGATATTTTCTATAAAATTCTGTAAAACAATTCCGGTTATCTTTTTTTATTGGAATCATCATTTTTAACACAATTTTCGCAAAATTGGCTTTCGGTGCAAATGGCAGCCTTTAGTAATAAAATCACAAATATATATTATGAATTTCTTGACAAAATAAATTATTTGTTTCAGAAGGGAAGTGAAGAAAATGGTTTGTTTCTATTGAAGATAAGAGAGGTCAACATCGAGTTTCAATAAAAACGTTTTGTGCCTGTATGTTATTGCAACCCATATAAATAGGTTTTTTGAGTAGAAATATTACCACCACCCGCACCAAAAAATAGATGATATATATATGCCTCATATGAATAAACAGAGATGTGGGGTGAACATTAATCATTGAGACAGAAACCAAACAACCAAACACATGCGTATTGAAAAAAAAATACAGGAGGGGTAGGATGGGGGTCCTTCATTTCTTTATTCTTTATCATTTAGACCATTTAAACACCCCATTATACTCTCTTTTTATCTTATTTTTTTGCCTACTTTTTTCCTATTCTTTATATTTTTGTCCTTTATTTTGCACTTTTTTTTACCATTATTCTTTATTCTATAATCCCCATCCAGACTCTCAAACAGGATACGTAATTACTATAGCATGCTGAAATACTAGCTCAATAAACTGGTACGTGATACGTAATTACTGTAGCATGCTGAAATACTACCTCAATAAACTGGTACGTGATACGTAATTACTATAGCATGCTGAAATACTAGCTCAATGAACTGGTACGTGATACGTAATTACTATAGCATGCTGAAATACTAGCTCAATAAACTGGTACGTGATACGTAATTACTGTAGCATGCTGAAATACTAGCTCAACGAACTGGTACGTGATACGTAATTACTAAAGCATGCTGAAATACTAGCTCAACGAACTGGTACGTGATACGTAATTACTATAGTATGCTGAAATACTAGCTCAATAAACTGGTACGTGATACGTAATTACTATAGCATGCTGAAATACTACCTCAATAAACTGGTACGTGATACGTAATTACTATACATGCTGAAATACTAGCTCAACGAACTGGTACGTGATACGTAATTACTGTAGCATGCTTAAATACTAGCTCAACGAACTGGTACGTGATACGTAATTACTATAGCATGCTGAAATACTAGCTCGACGAACTGGTACTTGATACGTAATTAGCATGCTGAAATACTAGCTCAATAAACTGGTACGTGATACGCAATTACTATAGCATGCTGAAATACTAGCTCAATGAACTGGTACGTTCAATTCATTTAATCAGTTTGTCATTGGCTCAGCATTCCTACACCAACATTATGTTTATTACGGATTCGAATCTTTTATGTGATGTTTTGTTGATCATATTCATATATCAAACCAGTAATATATATGGACTCATTGAACTACAACCATACTTACATTTTGTACGCGGTCTATGCTACTTATCTTTATATATGTAGTGTTCTTTCATTCATACTAAATGCTACATGTATTTTGATAGTTTACTTGATCTCATATTATTAAACCGTAGTGTTAAACTAAATCAATGTCAGCTTTTTATTATGTTCTAATTAGTAGAATTAAGTGGAAATCGAACAGGCATTACATTAAATAAACTTATGGTACACAAATGTATACATGTATTGGTTTTATGATAATTTGACAAATTCAGTCCTAAATACGTGTTACGTTTATCTCCCTTTGTATGCGATGGTTTTAATAATGGGTAAATTCAATCTCCCATTGACCTCAATGTAAATTAACCTATTTCTTAAATTAAATTTATACCTGCTTTACCTCTAGAAATCAGAAGCTTTCATATATTATTCATCAAAGTACAAATATAGCCCCATCTTTTGCAACTATAAAACCTAGGGTCATGCGGGATATTTGGGTCGTTCACATGGCCTTGCTTACAAACACTGTAGATTCGCACTAAATTCCTTCCAGTTTCTTATTGACATCATATTTGTTGAATTTGGAGGTAGACTTTTTCAACAAATTGTCGGCATTCCTTTGATAACGAACTGTGCGCCTCTTCTTGCCGACCTCTTCTTTTCATACGAGTCGGAGTTCCTTCAGACACTTGTCAAAAACAAGAAGATCAAAGAAGCCAGATCATTTAATTTCACATTCAGATATATTGATGATGTTCTTTCCATTAACAATCCAAATTTTTCTAATTGGGTTCCATTAATATATCCTCCAGAACTAGAAATTAAAGAAACAACAGACATGGCTTCCTCCGCCTCATTTTTAGGCTTATGCCTCGAATTTGACATAAGCGGTCATCTCAGTACAGAATCTATGACAAACGAGACGATTTTAATTTTGAAATTATCGATTCCCCCCACCTGAGTAGCATTATACCAACTTCACCTGCATATGGGATATACATTTCCCAACTCATTCGGTATTCAAGAGCTTGCAGCTGCTACTCAAGACTTTATAGAACGTCACCAGTGTCTGAGCAGAAGGTTGATGAATTAGGGTTACCCAAAGAACGTCTCGTCCTTTTTCTAAAAATGTTCATCGGAAGATACCAAGACCTTGTTGATAAATATTACGTATCAACTTCACAAATAGTACATGATGATCTTGAAGTATAGATTCTAGGTATTGACGTTGTTTATTATCTTAATTACGTGTTATAGTGTTCTTTTATTTGTCTTTGTAAATTATTAACCTTTACTGTTTAGTCCACTTTTGGTAATATCCTTTTGGCGTGGCTCGGTACTTATGCATCCCGCCATTGTGTTGTTATGCTGTGGTAATTTTTTGTATTCTTGCCTTTCTTTTTTGCTTATGTGCTTTGTCTATATGCCATTTTGTTTTTCTTTGTTGACATATTTGTTTGTTTTATAGTGATTAAGATTATAACACAATGTTGACTGCTGTACCCTATTTTTGACATTTTTACCTATTATGTCTGTTTGTTTTGTTCACACATTGTTGTCAATATAACGGAATTTTATGCGACTGTCATACAAGTGAGAGGTTTAGCTAGCTATAAAACCAGGTTTAATCCACCATTTTCTACATAAGGAAATACCTGTACCAAGTCAGATATATGACAGTTGATTTCCATTCGTTTGATGTGTTTGAGCTTTTGATTTTGCCATTTGATAAGGGACTTTCCGATTTGAATTTTCCTTGGAGTTCGGTCTTTTTGTTATTTTACTTTTCCTACACTGACCCAATCTGTAGTAAAGTGCAGTAAAAATTAAAGTGCATTCAACATTCATTTTTTTAACCCTAGTGTTGATCCATCTATCAAAAAATAGTTATTATAACATTATCTACCAATCAGTGGAGTACAGGATTTCAGTGATATACAGAAAGATATTTACTGAAATTACCCCTATATTTCACAATGCAAAATAGAGACGATTAATTGAATACAAAATGCCTGTATGGCCAATTTGGCAGCTCCAAATGTATTTCTCAAGACCTGAAAGATGAAGGTTACATGCAATTACCGTGCCGAAAAACTTTTCATGTTTGAGTATTCCACGGATTAAAACACCCGTAAAACTGTTTGGTATAATACTTTGGAGTTAAACAGTCGATTGTCTTTGCTATATTGGGAAATACCGTCACAACGTCATCGACCGTCTTCGAAAGAAAAGCCCTTCACAATCGGTTTTATCTTATAAAATAGAATATGAATTAGAAGAGTAGTGCAATACACGTTGATCAAACAGAAACCCCAAAAATATTTAATAAAAAAAAATATCTCTATGCAAAAAAGAGTTTAAAAAAAATACATGGAAAATTCTTACAAAAAAAAATACCAGAAAAGACGCTTAATTCATTATAGTTGGTGTAAAGGAAGTAAAAACAATGTATAAGAGGCAAATCAAATTTGAACCATTCTCATGGTCCTGATGCAGGAGGGTCCAGAGGTGCGATTCGGCTTTGCTCACCATTGTCTTAAAATTTTAAGCATGTACAGCAGGATGTGCGTACCCTTCCGGAGCACCTGAGATCACCCCCGGTTTTTGGTGGGGTTTTGCCAAGTCTTGTGTTTTGTATATTGTTGTTTGTCTTTGGGTCTTTTTCTATTTTTGCCATGTTGTTGTCAGTTTATTTTCGACGTGTCGTATATGATATAAAAATAAGAAGATGTGGTATGATTGCCAATGAGTTTGAATGTCTCTTTTGGTATCTTTCGCCTCTCTTCTACTCAATTTGTACATTATATACTGTATGAACTATTATCTACAAAAAAAATTTTGTAGGCGTCTTTATAAAATTTACTATCAACTACAAACACTTGTTGGCGTCTTTGTTAGGTTTATTTGTATGTTTGTTTGAATTTTTTAGTGAGTAGTGTTGTATGTTAAATTGCATGTGATGTATGTTTACACAGTTTTGGCTGCTGGATAATAATTATTGTCACATTAACCTATTATATCTGTTTGGGTTGCTCACTCAATTTTGACAATATAACGGAACTAAAAACAATTGTCATACAAGTGGGATGTAAAGCCAGCTATGATACCAGGTTTTTCTCGCCATTTTCATCGGAAAATGCATGTACCCAGTAATGAATATGACAGTTGTTTTCCATTCGTTCCGTTGGTTGACAAAGTCTAACATTTGATTTTGTCAGTTTTTATGGACTTCTTCTTTTTTAATTTACTTTGGAGTTCGTTGTTCATGTTATAGTTTATTACATATCTACAAATACTTTAATGTGATTGGACAGTTTATTTTTTTCCCTTGGTTTACATTTCGATAAGCCGATAGGCCGATGGACCATTCATGTTGTCGAAATAACTATCGTAATATAAATACTAGTATATAACACCATGGATTTCACTCTGGTATACTAGTATTAGTGCGATATATACACATGAATGAAATCATGGGGTTCAAAGAAAGTTGAAATTGAAAGAAACAAATAAAGAAAAAATGGGTTGCGGGCTTCAGCTGGCCCCTAAACAAAAATGTGTACTAGTTCAGTGAAAATGGACGTCACACTAAACTCCGAATCATATAATAGAACTAAAATTTAAAAAAAAAAACATACAAGACTAACAAAGGCCAGAGGCTCCTGACTTGGGACAGGCGCAAAAATGCGACGGGGTTAAACATGTTTTGTGAGATTTCAACCCTCCCCCTATAAGGATTTAATTTAAACTATTTTTTTCTTGATGTTATTATATATACGACTGACTCCTAAAATGAAGGACGTTTTTTTTTTGTTTGCAGTTAATCCACCCAGTTTTACACATTAAATACCTCTAGAAAAAAGTGTTTAGTCCTAAAGTAATATCACAGCAAAAAATCCTCACAGATACTTAAAAGCAGCTGATATATAGATCATCATTTCTTACACTCTAATAGCGGCTGCTGAACTTCCAAATAGATACACACAATTTATACAGAAGCAAACATTTACGTGAAATACATTTGTTGATAAGAAAATATGTCATTACGTTAAAATATATCATTGTTGATTCACTAAAAGAAAACCTGCAAATATATTTTGATTTACACGTGTATTAGTATGGAAAGAAAATCAACACTTCAAATAACCCTTCAAATACACAAGAAAAATCGTTTTCTAGAATGGCAAATTGTATTCACTTAAGTTTCACAATAGACAAACAAGTGGAATCTCCATAAATATCTCTGATATTTGTAGACTGTCGGACAGCGATGGTGTCACCTATGTTTAGTCGTACCAGAGCTGACGTCGTCCCCGTGTGTATCATAGAACGAACATAATTATGTTTTGGTACTATTTGGACCTCTGATAATACCGTTGAGTTGTTCTTTACAATACTGAATCGTGCTTCGGTGACTGTCAGCGTTAAAAAGATTATTATCAAATAATGACCTGGCTTCTCACAGTGAAACGTCCCGGTGTTCATCAAAGCTGATAAGTTGTGAATGCCATACGAGTTCTTTATTCCATGGAATATGATTCGGTTATCATTATTGTTGAACCCACCACACGCCTGTACAGCAACTGTGAATGAAAGAAACACATGTAAGAGGGGCTAGATGGGGTGAGGGGTCCTTCATTTCTTTGTTTTTTATTTTTTTTACCATTTTTCTCTATTTTTTATTTATTTTTACTATTATTCTTTATTCTTTATATATGAACACCTCTTAATTCTCTGTTCATTTTTTTCTATTCATTTTTCTCTATTCTTTCAATTCTTTAACCCTTTATTCTGCACTTTTTTGCTCTTTAATCGCCATTTTGTAAACCCCATCTGGACCCTCATGTAACTATTTTTTAAACGGTATACTCGTAGAAAAGAGAAGAAAACGATGTTAATAATAAAAATGATAACAAATAACTTACATGAGGGGATGGACTGGGTGTCCTTGATTCCCTTTTTCGCTACCCCGTTCCTACCGCTTCCCGCCCCCTCATTCACATTTTCCCTTACCCATGTCCACCCCTCTTAGATCATATCTGACATTAATATTAACTACTTTACGAATCATTATATAAAAAACGTTTTGGTTGGCCTCAAAATAATAAATTGAATAAACATTTTTATTATTGTTAAGGCCAAAAATTGTAGTTATGTCTCCTTACCTACCCTAAATTGTCAAAACCAACAAACTTTTGAATGTTCGTGTTATTGGGTAGCTGTCTCATTGAAGTTTTCTCCGCATCTCTTTTAATTCATAAATAGAAGGCTGTTTAGCTTAAATTAAAAAAAAGATAACCCCTTTAAACCTCTAAGTTGTTTTACAAGACCTTAACAAGCATTATATTACAGCACTCTTACCAGCTTCTTGGTTCAGACTAAGAACCTGTTGTATCTGAGTAATATTTGCTTCCATGCTGGTTTGTACCAAACCAAAACTATGAAACGCATTGTCTATTCGCATTTTAATCTCCCGTATCTCCAATTCGGATTCTTTTCTAGAATTATTTAACTCCGTTTCAAGATGAAGTAACCGATCTTTGGAGCCAGTTTTGCTTTCCAAATTCGCTATTCTTTTCTGAACTTCTAAATTTTCTATTAGAATATCTTTAGACTTCGATTTCCAGTTCTCGGTTTCATTTTTCATCTCTTGTATTTCTCGCTGAAGCTGACCGGCTAAATATTGCTCTAGTTGAGTGCGGTATTTTCTCTCCTCGGCCAACAGATCTGTTAAATCGTTGTAATGAGAACTGACTTTTGACGGGGTAGCTGTGTCCAGCAAAAATGAATTTGAAAAAGAAAAGCACAAAAACAAGAATAAAATCATTTCTGTCATGAGTTTGTCTATGTCGATAAGTACAAATGTATTGAAATCCAGGAGTTGTTGTAAAATTAAAGTCTCGTATTTTAATGACCTTTGTAAATACTTATATCGCTGTGAAGTACACGGACTATCTTACGTGCATTTCGACGTTAAATAAACATATCAAAAATCTTTTGTTTATCAGTAATAGACAATTTCAGTCCGTATACACAACTAGTCAATATGAACTGTTTAAATAATATCGTTATTATGGAGGTCTCATGGTTCTTAACACTTGTTTGCTCGTTAACACAGAGACGGAAGATAGCAAAGGGATAAACAAGAATCGTGAGTCGCTCGTTAACACAGAGACGGAAGATACCAAAGAGAGAAACAAGAATCATGAGTCGCTCGTTAACACGGAGACGGAAGATACCAAAGTGAGAAACAAGAATCATGAGTCGCTCGTTAACACAGAGACGGAATGTACGAAAGGGAGAAACATGAATCACGAGTCGCTCGTTAACACAGAGACGTAATATACCAAAGAGAGAAACAAGAATCATGCGTCGCTCGTTAACACAGAGACGTAATATACCAAAGAGAGAAACAAGAATCATGAGTCGCTTGTTAACACAGAGACGTTATATACCAAAGAGAGAAACAAGAATCATGAGTCGCTCGTTAATACAGAGACGGAATATACCAAAGAGAGAAACAAGAATCATGAGTCGCTCGTTAATACAGAGACGGAATATACCAAAGGGAGAAACAAGAATCATGAGTCGCTCGTTAACACAGAGACGGAATGTACGAAAGGGAGAAACATGAATCACGAGTCGCTCGTTAACACAGAGACGTAATATACGAAAGAGAGAAACAAGAATCATGAGTCGAAGAGAGATTGTCAATATCATGGCACAAAGGAAAAACAACAAAGACAAACTCATACTACAAAACCTAACATTAGAAACTAAAAGCTGAGTAATACGACTCCACCAAAATCCGGGGGGAGGGAAGGGAGGGGGGGGGTATCAGGTGCTCAAGAAAGGTTAGGAGATCCTTTTCCACATGTGGCACCCGATTTAAACCTTCTTTGCAGATTCTAAAAAAACATAGATTAAGACCGCCAATAACAATATTAAACTTACCGTCCAACTTTCTCTACATTTGCTATTGTTACTGTGTTACAGAACATTACTAATTGCCTTACTTTTACATAACATTCCTATTGCCTAAGTGTTACAGAACATTACATATTGCCTTAGTTTTACAGAACATTACTTATTGCCTTAGTTTTACAGAACATTACCTATTGCCTTAGTTTTACAGAACATTACCTATTGCCTTAGTTTTACAGAACATTACATATTGCCTTAGTTTTACAGAACATTACCTATTGCCTTAGTTTTACAGAACATTACCTATTGCCTTAGTTTTACAGAACATTACATATTGCCTTAGTTTTACAGAACATTACCTATTGCCTTAGTTTTACAGAACATTACCTATTGCCTTAGTTTTACATAACATTCCTATTAAAAAATCTTAAAATCGCTTTTCTCTTCACTAAAATATTTTAGTGATGGCATTTTCATTTTCTGATCCTTTTATAAATACATACAAACGTTTATTTCCTATTGTATTTTCAGCCAAAAACTAAACAACTGAAAACCTGGTATGATTTAACCAGTAATTCAATGGCATTAGAATTCAAATGTAACAAAGATTGGTTCTTCTCTTGTTTCTATAGTAAAATAGCGGCGTAGTTGGCCGAGCGCTTTATACAAACCGTTCTTTGGTCAACACTTTTACATTCAAATAGAAGCAATACATTCTAATGTAGTATGTCAGTCGTTGTCTTAAGCTTTATATGAGAGTTTTTGTCCCTTAAGGGGTTTGGCGTTGATGGCATATCGTTTATCGTCTTCGCAACTTGTTATAGGCTCGGAGTGATTTAGAGCTAGATATATTGTATAGACACTTGCCTATGAAGATATTATTTTAACTGTTGTGTTTTGGGTTTGTTTTTTGTGTTGTCGGTTAGCTGTCTTGTTGATGTATAATCATTCCTCAACGTCTTCTTTCATTCATATACAGAAATCTCATATGCATACAGTTTGAATAAGTTGAACGTTCGACCATCATTCAAATTATATATAAAAACATTATCTTAAACTGGTTGTACCTTTGGATCAACCGAGATCTATTTGGCAAGATGTTTTTGCTCCTAGGAACCGTTAACATTTAAATCATGCGTCATTATCAGTTTTTCCAATTTTGTTGGCGGGAACGAAAACATCATATCAGACCGAATATTTTGAAAGAAAATGGTTTCATATTTGGTGTTATGCTTATGTTTTGCATTTTCTAGGGCGTTTTTGTTTGACTCTAGTACGATTTCTCCGGGCGCAGGAGGCTCAGGAATAACAGATAAACATTACTATGATTTACTCGATTTAATCATGGAAGAACGAAGATCACGCCGGCAGCTGGAGCAGTATGTAGGTGGTCCATTACAGGGAGAACTAAAACATCTACAAAACGAGACCCTTTCATTGAAGACGAATTATCAAAAGTTGGTGTCTGATAATGTGAACCTTAAAAATAAATTATCGCGCTTGGAAAATGAAACCGGCACAAGAGATGAACTTCTTCAATTTGAACAGAAATTAAACGATACTAGAGACGCTTCCGGGAGACTAATTCAACAAGTTAAGGATTATGTTTACAATATTTCACATAACTATAGTTCAATTATTGAGGGAATATCTTCAAATGTGGCAAACATGACACAGCACCAGGATGACGAAAGTATCATGGGTAAGATAACTAGATTATGCAGTTATTATTTGTATCAATATAATTAATATGTTTATCAATATTTTTATCTATTTTTTTTTATCAATATACAATTCGGATCAAATCTCATCTATCGTAGAAAATGTAAGGGACTGTCAGTAAAACCGTATGAATAATAGTAATATCTTGGCACCATTAAAACAGTTTATGACAAAACCTATTCTGTCGTTGAACAGTTTTGGGCACTTCTAACCTAGAAAAGTTTTAGACAGTTCTAACCCAGAATAGTTCTAGAAAGGTCTAACCTAGAACAGTTTTAGACAGTTCTAACCCAAAATAGTTTTAAACAATTCTAACCTAGAACAATTTTAGACAGTTCTAACCTAGAATAGTTTTAGACAGTTCTAACCCTGAAAGTTTTAGACAGTTCTAACCTAGAACAATTTTAGACAGTTCTAACCCTGAAAGTTTTAGACAGTTCTAACCTAGAACAGTTTTAGATAGTTCTAACCTAGAACAGTTTTAGACAGTTCTAACCTAGAATAGTTTACGACAGTTCTTACCCAGAACAGTTTTAAACAGTTCTAACCTAGAATAGTTTTAGACAGTTCTAACCCAGAACACTGAGTTTTAGACAGATCTAACCTAGAACAGTTTTAGACAGTTCTAACCTAGATACAGTTTTAGACAGTTCTAACCTAGAACTGTTTATGACAGTTCTAACCTAGAACTGTTTATGACAGTTCTAACCTAGAACTGTTTATGACAGTTCTAACCTAGATACAGTTTTATACAGTTCTAACATAGAACTGTTTTAGGCAGTTTTAACCTAGATACAGTTTTAGACTGTTCTAACCAAGAAAAGTTTTGACAGTTCTAACCTAGAACAGTTATAGACAGTTCTAACAAAAATAGTTTTAAACAATCCTAGAACAATTTTAAACAGATCTAACCTAGAATAGTTTTAGACAGTTCTAACCCAGAAAGATTTATTCAGTTCTAACCTAGAACAGTTTTAGACAGTTCTAACCTAGAATAGTTTAAGACAGTTCTAACCAGAACAGTTGTAGATAGTTCTAACCTAGAACAGTTTTAGACAGTTCTAACCTAGAATAGTTTATGACAGTTCTTACCCAGAACAGTTTTAAACAGTTCTAACATATAGAATAGTTTATGACAGTTCTAACCTAGATACAGTTTTAGACAGTTCTAACCTAGAACTGTTTATGGCAGTTTTAACCTAGATACAGTTTTAGACAGTTTTAACATAGAACAGTTTTAGACAGTTTTAACCTAGATACATTTTTAGACAGTTCTAACCCAGAAAAGTTTTAGACAGTTCTAACCTAGAACAGTTAAAGACAGTTCTAACAAAAAATAGTTTTAAACAATTCTAACCTAGAGCAATTTTAAACAGTTCTAAACTAGAATAGTTTAATGCGGTTTTAATCTAGATACATTTTTAGACAGTTCTAACCCAGAAAAGTTTTAGACAGTTCTAACCTAGAACAGTTAAAGACAGTTCTAACAAAAAATAGTTTTAAACAATTCTAACCTAGAACAATTTTATACAGTTCTAACCTAGAATAGTTTTAAACAGTTCTAATCCAGAACAGTTTTAGACAGTTCTAACCTAGAAAAGTTTTAGACAGTTCTAACCCAGAACACTGAGTTTTAGACAGTTCTAACCTAGAACAGTATTAGACAGATCTAACCTAGAACAGTTTTAGACAGTTTTAACCTAGAACAATTGTAGACAGTTCTAACCTAGAACAGCTTTAGACAGTTCTAACCTAGAACAATTTTAGAAAGTTCTACCCTAGATACAATTTAGACAGTTCTAACCTAGATACAGTTTTAGACAGATCTAACCCAGAAAAGTTAAAGATAGTTCTAACCTGGAACAGTTTTAGACAGTTCTAACCCAGAACACTGAGTTTTAGACAGTTCTAACCTAGAACAGTTTTAGACAGTTCTACCCTAGACACAATTTTAGACAGTTCTAATCTAGAACAGTTTTAGACAGTTCTAACCTAGAACAATTTTAGACAGTTCTACCCTAGATACAATTTTAGACAGTTCTAACTTAGAATATAGTTTTAAACAGTTCTAATCCAGAACAGTTTTAGACAGTTCTAACCTAGAAAAGTTTTAGACAGTTCTAACCTAAAAGTTTTAGATAGTTCTAACCAAGAACACTGAGTTTTAGACAGTTCTAACCCAGAAGTTTTAGACAGTTCTAACCTAGAACAATTTTAGACAGTTCTAACCTGGAACAGTTTTAGACAGTTCTAACCTAGAACAGTTTTAGACAGTTCTACCCTAGACACAATTTTAGACAGTTCTAACCTAGATACAGTATTAAACAGTTCTAACCCAGGAAAGTTTAAGACAGTTCTAATCTGGAACAGTTTTAGACAGTTCTAATCCAGACAAATTTTAGAAAGTTCTTACCTTTCTACCATAGAACAGTTCCTATCAGTTCTATCTCTAGAACATATTTGGACAGCTCCATTGTTTTTTCATTGATTTGTGTATATTATTTCTTTCTTTCTGTCTGTTTCTTTATTATTTTTTTTTATTTTTTTTCTTACTTTGATCAATATTATGCAAAACCAAATATTCCAGTAGGATATCGTTGTTCCGTTCAATGATTGATTATATAGTGAAGTTCATTCTTAGAATAGTTATTATTTTTATTTTTTATACGCCCGTTTACGGGACGTATTATGGTTTACCGTTGTCCGTCCGTCCGTCGTCAATGTCGGACAATAACTTAAAAATGGTTTAACCAATACTAGTTTTCATGAAACTTTGATGAATTGTTTGTATCTATTGACGTAAGCTCCCTTTCGATTTTTATAAATTTTAGATTTTACGTTTCCGAGTTATGAGATTTTATTCTTAAAAAAGGTGGGATTTTCCGGTTTTCGGACAATAATTCAAAAATGCTTTGAACAGTTTTCATGAAACTTTGTTGACTGGTTTATATCTATTAAAATAAGCTCCCTTTAGTTTTTTTTTATAAATTTCTGAAATGACATTCAGGAGTTATGGAACTTTATTCGATGAAAAAGGCGACGGGCGTATCATGCGCAGTTCCTTATTTAGCTTGATGAACTGTTGTTAGCCTTTTTAACAGTTACCGTAATGATCACGATACTAAACCACTTATGTATCATAAAAGAAGATTTTATCGTGGTGATCCTATGAATCTGTAGGGGGCAGTAGATTTCATAGGGTGTGATAAATTCGTTATACGGTTCGCTACTGACCCCCCTACAGATCCATAGAGGCATCATTCCATATGGATTTTACTAACCCTGTGCAGATCCGTAAAGGTGGGGGCAGTAAAAAACTTGTAACTTATAGTATAATGTCAGGTATGAAAACACTTCCCCAGAAATTTACATTATGTCAACTTGATTTCACCAAAATCTCTACTTTTGAATATTAGGGGGTGTAAACAACGCTTTATAAGAAAACTCTACAAAAAGCGTTATATTTTACATTCTTATATAAGGTTCTAGATGGGGTTTACAGAATAGAGAATAATGAGCAAGAACTGTAGAATAAAGGGCATTCAAACAAAGAATAGAGATAAATAGACCAAAAAATAAAGAATAGAGAATAACGGGGAAAACAAAAAAAATGGTATAAAAAATGAAAGAATAAGGAAATGCAGATATCCCCCCCTCCCTTTTCCCCCCATTCAGACTCTCTTATATGTTTGCGCATCAACTTGGAACCGTGTTTTTTTCTTAATAAAATAGTTTTAATATTGCGGGCTGAATAGGGCTCAAACTATACACATCTATAATTCATTTAGAAAACCAATCGGATAAAATGTACATCTTCCTATTTTTGTTTTTACAGTTGGTTTACAAGCATGCGGTGGATTTATGGTTAAGCACTACATCGTGGATAGTTATTATACAGAGAAGATGAAATTTTCCAACGTAATAAACTCGTATGGCTTCCAGAATACATCATCCTTGCAAAACGATGGTAAATTTATTTGTGAAAAACCTGGACTGTATCTGTTCATAGTAACATTAATGTCAAAAGATTCAAACTCTCGTTTTAATATCGTTTTGCATGATACTGCGGGTAAATATCACTTCTTAGCGAGTGTTCAGATTGCTCCGGTGTATAAATCTAGTTCGTCCATAGATATGTACCACAGTGGAACAGGATCAGCTGTGATACAGCTGAATACCAGTGATACAATTTATATAGAACCGAAAGATGTAAGACATACTTACACAAATATGAACTGTATGTCGGTCATGAAGCTCAAATAACTCTCTTCTATAGTATCGTGACAAAATCATGGAACTCAATTTCGCAAAATGGCTGAAAGAATGCCATCGGTCTTTCCGATTATGAGGGTCTGGATGGGGTTTACAGAAGCGAGAATAATTGGGCAAATGTACAGAAAAATCGACCGAAAAAAAAAAGAATAGAGAAAAATAGGGTTAAAAAAAAAGAATAGAGAATAATGGGGTGCTAAAATATAAAGATTGGAGAATAATGGACAAAAACATAAAGAACAGAGAAAAATGACCTAAAAAATTAACGAATACAGAAATGAAAAAAAAAAACCCATCCAGACCCTCTATTATTATTAGTCCGATTGTAATAAACTTTTGAGTTTTTTTTTTCATATAAACATAAGGAGATATAGTCATGTCACTGTATTGTAACAAGAAAATAAGGATATATAGTCTAGTCACTGTATTGTAACAAGTATGGTACTTTGAATAAATGATGTAACTGATATGCAGAAACAGGCGCGGATTCAGTCGGGGCGCACCGTCTAAATCCGAATCCTGGATCCGCGCCTGAGAAATTTCTAGTCCACTTTTCAGCATAGTATTGCTTCATCACATGCACTTGTCTCTTAAAAAAATCATATATACGTTATAATGTTATATTAAGGTATATATATATTTAAATAAGTGTCTGTGTGCAAAATCTAGAAATACACACATTGGGACACAAGACGTGTATCAAAATTATATGATTAGGAAAATAAAAACTCAAACAAAAATTCCAATTTATCAAATCACAAACAGCAAAGATAAAGATAAAAATCAGATAACCGTTGCATGCACCCTGGTTTCAAAAATACCAGAAGAATTTCTTCATCTTATTTTTATCAAATATCGGATAACCTTTGAAAATAAATTGAGTTTTTTAACAACATTGGAATTTCTTATTACACTGTAACAGCAGCGCTATATGTCAAATATCAGATTACCTTAAACTCTGTAAATGCACTACGTTAATAAATACAAAGGGAAGTTCGTGATCTTATTAACAACAAAGCTATTGATCGAATATCTGATTACCTTTGCAAAAATACTGCGTTTATAAATGCCCTTGAAAGTTCATGTACAACAAAGCTATAGGTCACACATTATATTATCTTTGCAGACACGCTGTGTTTAAACATAAAACAGAGGAAAAATCATGATATACATGTATTCCAATTCATTATAAAAGAGAGGCAAAAGATACCAAAGGAACATTCAAACTCATAAGTCGAAAATAAACTGACAACGCCCTGGCTAAGAATTTAAGAAAAAGACAAACAGAAAACAATAGTACACAAAACACAACATAGAAAAATAAAGACTGAGCAACACGAACCCCACCAAAAACTGGAGGTGATCTCAGGTGCTCTGGAAGGGTAAGCCTATCCTGCTACACATGTGGCACATATAACCGAATAGTTTCGATGGTGCTCATAGTAAGAGTGTTATTACTTGATAAGTTAAGGGTCAGTATAAACAGACATTTTGTTCAAATATTAGGACCTCGAAACGGTACCTGATGATTAGAAAAGAGGCATCATCAAACCCATATACAAATCAGGATCTGTCTTTGATATCAATGATAATTGTAGAGGTATCACGCTTACTTCTTATGCATATAAAGTATAGGCAAAAATTTTGGAAGAATTTGTAATGACATACTTAGAAGAAAATAGTATTTTAGGCGAGATCCAGGGGATATTTAGAAAAAAAGGAAGAACTGTGGAAAATATGTAAATATGGAAAGTATTGTTCTATCCGTCAAGATAAAATAACATAAAAGGTTTTCGCTTTCCGTGACCTATCCAAAGCTTATGACAGAGTCTGATGAGATGGTATTTTGTATTTATTGAGGAAAAACAGCATTCAAGGCAAGTGCTTGAAATTGATCAAATCACTTTATAGTAATGTATCAAATAAGGTATTGTTTGGTGCTTGTGAAACAAGTTTCTTTGACCAGAATTTGACAAGAAACAAGGCTGTGTTTTGTCTCCGACACTTTTCTCTGTTCTAATGAATGCCTTCGTTGATATGCTTGAAGTCAGTAATTTTGGGCGTCGAGGTCTCCTGAAAATTTTGAAATGTTTTATGTTTGCTGACGATGTAGTCCTTACCGGGAATATCAATTTTTGACTCTTAAAACGATATCTGGACATTTTCACTTGTTTGTACATGTGCATGTGTTGTTAGACGCATTTATGGATATCCTGCCCGCAAGTGCCCCCGTTGTAAAGTGGTTTCAAATAAATATATTAATAAACGAAACCGAAGACATTGAATTACCCCCATTTAGAAATATATATATATATAATTTAATTTTGGATGACGTTGTTTTGTTTATCAGCTCATAGACATAATTTTGTCATGCGACCGAGACGTCATCAACGTTTTTCATGGTTTACCCGGTTTAAAATGGAATTTAGAATTAAATTATAAGAATGACTGTAATATTTTTCTGTCTATTCGAATAACATAAAATGTGGTGCACACTTTAAAATAACCCGCTACGCGGGTTATTCAGTGTGCACCACATTTTGATGTTATTTCTTCATAGACAGAAAAAATATTACAGTCATTCCTTAATTGTATAAATATTTACGTATGAGCGTTTATTTCATGACGTCAGTGATAGCATATATTTCAGTTTCCAATAAAATGCAAGGTTTGTATTACCGGACAAATTAGGTCACGTGTCGACAAAACAGATGTTTTTACATATTTTTGTTATAACATATAACCTTTGACTTAAATATTTAGTATGCCTATCATTTCTTCTGCCTAACTGGGGATGAACTCCAAACGCCGTAGTCAACTTTCACCAAAATCTTTATTTTTGCCTATTAGGGGTGTTAATTAGAAAAGCTCGACACAAACCGTTCTATTTTATTATTTTAAATGTTTGTGCAGCAAACTGAAATACATGCTTTTTATATTTGAATAAAAATTGACTAGATATTGTAGACCAAACACGGCACTTAATTTAGAATTTTCAATCATAAATTACAAATATAGAGTGGTAGATGGAAAACTATTCAGAGAGATAGAAGATTATATGAGCTATAAGTGATTTACAATATCCTGGAATTTAGTTACATTATGTCACATTTATGAAATGTAATCTTTTCTCATAGAAAGAAAATAGTACTGTAAATTGATAAAAAAAAATAGTGTTTATCCACGATCAGGTTGGAGATTACTTATATTCACAATGAGAGGTCAAGAATTTGAAGGCTGAAATTGCATTGGATGATGTAATAATTATATATACTAGAACAGAAATAAAAGCGGAGTGTTTTCAGATTCTTGTCAGCAAAGCTTGCACACATGATTTGTGTTTTAATCAGATTTGTCTTTTGGACGCGTTGAGTTGTTTATTGATTTTATTCGTTAATTAACAATCAAAACGTAGGAGGATTGCAAATATTAAAATCTGTTCAACACACACATTTACATGTAAATTAATTGAAGTCCTAATAGGAAATTGTCCCACTCTTTTCCGTTTTGGGGGCGTGGGGTGTAGAATTATGCATTTGACGTCTTCTTATATAAAGCACTATTGTTTCGCCTGCGACAAAAGTCGCAAAATGCCAAAGAGCGGCGGTTTAGACTGCAACGCTTTATATTTCAAAAGATATAAAAGGCCTGGATATTAATATATTTAATGCAAATGTTTTATGTTATAAAATTTCCTTCTACGGTATGTCCATTGTCCTTAACCTCATTTTTTTATCTTGACTGCCTTCTTAAAATAACCGTATGGTAATTTTTCTATGTGATTTTTTTTCGCCAACGTCTTTTATCAGTGATAGGTCACTTATATTATATTTGGTATATAGAATTATTATAAGGTCCACGTATCCGACAACAAGGGCTCACATCACCTCGACCGTATTTCATTGATCTGTGATCAAGATTATATTTATGTGGTCTAGTCTGTTTCTCAGATAGATACTATTAGAAATATGTCAATTATATGTGGTGTATGGACTGATTGTAAGGTTCATATGTCCATCTGGTAAGGTTTATCTGGTATTGACTTTTTTTTTACCATTGGTCAACATTAAATGTTTCTTTGTTTAGTCTGTTTCTCATATATATATATATTGTAATCAGGAGGTCAACTATATGTAGTGTATGGAATGATTGTTTTGTGTATACATGTCTGTCGATGATGTCTGACTTTGACCTTATTTCATGGTTCATTGGACAAAATTAAGTTTTCGTGGTTAGTTCCATTTTCAGACAATATAAGCTATGACCCTTTCAGAAATACAATTATAGACAATGCAACAAACTTTCTTCTTCTGTTCTGCGTAAATCGTACATGTATATGACAGTCACGTATTAGACATATACGTCATACTGACGTCATACGACTGACGTAAAAGGTATGTGATCAGTTAATCTTAATCATTCTAGATGAAAATGTTATATATACATATATTGTGATTCATAAAAGATTGTCTGGAATTACTAATTGATTTGTTCATCTTGATAACGACAAATAATCCTCGCTATTCAACAGAACTTTCCAAGAAAATATGCATGAAATTGAACAAAAGAATATGCGGGATATACATTAATGGGTCGACAACCTGAAGACATAACAATCAAAATAGACATCTAGAATGATTGGTAATTGATCTTTTGTATACTAGGAATGGTTCAAATCCGCTTCGTTAATTATGATAAAGGAAGGTATAAAATTATTGAGAAAAAAGAAGGTGAATATTTCAAGTCGAAGAAAAAAAAAGAGGTCACAAAATACTTAGTCTACCTTAAAAAGAAGAGATACTAGTAGTGAGAAAAAAGACGGAGAATATTCCAACTCGAAGAAAAAAACAAGAGTGCACACGCTGAAATATTTCGCCTGTTTTACTGGTCATTGATTTTATGTTGAAAGCCCCTCTGAAATCGTCCCGCCCCAATTTTTTTTTATTTTTAGAAATTTACGATTTCCGGATTTCGTTCATTTCCGTTACCGGTAACCGTAGATAATTTCGTTTCATCCAAAACTTTCTGTTGAAAATTTTCGGTTTTCGTATTTCTTCCGAGTAAATAAACCAAAATAATTGTGTCGACATATTCTGCTGCTCTATGATGACAACATTATCTTTATGAATATAGATTGATAACGGGAAGGTCATGAAATATTCGAGTTATGAGTAATAGGCGGTGTCCCAAGAACGGAAATCGCGGTATGTCACAAATTTCATTGATTAGAAAACCGTGTATATTTTTATTTAAACAATGACTTTGTGATAGGAAATTTGGACTGTGAATGATATCAAAAGCGGAAGAATCGTTAAACACATTGGTACAAAAATACATGACTGGAATAAAGAAATTGACACAAGCACGAACTTGTGCGATTTAGGGAGCTACCATTTGATTTTTATGGGGGGCTAGGATGAAAATTGTGTCATGCATTTTTTTAAGTTGTAATCTCTGAGGGGGGTGACACACTTTTGGGATGTGGGATATTGGGGGTAAAAAAAAGTGGGATATGGGAAAAAGAAGGAAGTGGGATATGACCATTAATGTGGGATGTGGGAAAAACCCACAAAACAAATTAAAAAAAAAAGAATGGTGAAAATGCATGAATGGTCATGATGTGTCTAATTGGTGGTGTCCCCTAACCCATCCCACTTTAATTTGAGAAAAAATCACTTCGGCAAAGTTTTTCTCCACACTAGCAGTGATCTGGAAAGATTTTTCTCTATGGGCCCAGGGCCCCCCTAAAATAAAATCAATGGGCCATTTTTAGAATTAATGGGCCATGTTGTCAAATGAGTGGGCCATTCAATTATAACAAAAATAAAAAAGTATATGTTTCAGCAAAGAGGTACTAACCAGTATAATTTTAATTGATATCATGGATATTGTTCATGTGCTTTTGTAGTTTCAGTGAATAAAAGTTAATTAAGTTCATGGAGATTTATGTGACCAAAGACATACAAAAGAATATATGTCTCTGATATGACTAAGAATGACATCGTATGAGTTTATGAAGTGTAACATCACTCAGAAATTAAACTTTTTATGACTTATAATAAAAAACTACAAAACTGAGCAACATATGACTAGACCAACACCTCTTCAATGAACAAAACCATTAAAGAGGAAATGCTGAGATCAAGAATAGACATCTGATCTGGACTGATTTTTAAACCTGCACTAGTAATTATTGAAAAATCTATTATATTTGATTAAATTTCATTGTTTTGAGAAAACATGAAACTTGAACATACATGTATATTAATTATCAAACCATATAGTACAATCATAGTAGTAACATAGTAATATCAAACCATATAGTACAATCATAGTAGTAACATAGTAATATCAAACCATATAGTACAATCATAGTAGTAACATAGTAATAGATAAAAAAAATAACTGTTAATCAGTATTAATATTGGGCAAAAACAATAAACTGAGTTACTAGAACTACGATAATGGCAGACTAAAAGTAGCTAGATTTTGTGGCACAAAATTGAAGAAAGAAGAAACGGATCACAATAAGAAAACCAGACAATTAAATTCCAAGTTAGTTGAAATGATTTTTGGCAAGATTTGCAGTATATTTTGCTGTCATCATACAGTAAACAGGGCCCTAACTTCTCCCAAACCGGGCTATATTTACGAGAACCTTTATTTGCAATGTTAATACTGGTACCGTCGCCTTGTTCATGTTCATGTTCCTTTGACATTAAATTTGGGTTTTCGTCGACTGCCATTACTTTATTCTCGACGTTCCGTATTAGAGGACGTTTCAGGCATTTCCTCTGCATTTCTTGTATTATTATTTTATCAAGAATAACAAAAGAGAGTAACGTTTTTTGATAAGACACAACAACAATTCGCTGTAGGCAGGTTTACAAAATGTACAAACGAACCAAAGACCAAAAAAATTGACAAGGACAGTAAAGCGCTTTTTATGGAAACAAATACTCTATATTAAAAAAAAAAAAGGCCTTTGGGTTTTTAAATCGAAATTATAGCAAGTTTACAATAAAGATTATAATTTGAGAAAATATTGTCTGTTCTGGCCAAATTTCACAGAATTAAAGTTGTTTACTTTGAAAAATTAGATCACGGATGATGTTTAATTACGTTTTTTCGGTAATCAGATATACCACATGATGAAGGAAAATGCCCGAGACATCCCCAAAAATACATAGGTGGTGCTCCTGTCATTAGAGGGAACACAACACAGTTTTGTACACAAATATGGCGATACGAAACACGATCGGCAATCCATTTTCTAAACGTTGTGATAGGAAGCGAAAAATATCGTGCGCCACAGTGGCGCTTAAATTTGCCACTCTATGCGCCATTTCTGGTCGAAATGCGCAATTAGCGCATGGCGCACGACCTTCCCGATCACTTCACTAGAAATAAATGATAGGCAATGGCCTATGGTTGCCTAGACTCAAAAACCCAGGTGGGTACAGTTACGAAACTTCTGCAACTGAGGTTCAAAGGTTTTAATTTGTAAAAATTCCCCTACGACAAAGCTTTTATCCACAATAAGCTAGTACAAATGATAGGCAATGGCCTGAGGTTGCCTGGATCCAAAGACCCAGGTGGGTAAAGTTACGGAACTTCTACAACTGAGGTCCAAAGTTGGGATATGGAGACAATACCCCTCCAAATTTTAATTCTTTTAAAATTCCCTACGGCAAAGATTTTGTCTACGCTAGGTACAAATGATATAAAATGGCCTACAGTTGCCTGGATCCAAAGACCCAGGTGGGTTAATTTACGGCACTTCTACGACTGAGGTCGAAAGTTGGGGTATGGAGATCGGCCTACCCTCTCCCAACTTTAATACCTAAAAAATTCCTTACGGCAAAGCGCTTGTACACAATAAGGATCAATAAGTACAAATTATAGGCAATGGCCTGAGGTTGCCTGGACCCAAAGACACAGGTGGGTAAAATTAAGGAACATCTACAACTGAGGTCCAAAGTTGGGATATGGAGACCATACCCCTCCCAACTTTGATTCGTTTAAAATTCCCTACGGCAAAGCTTTCCTCTACGCTAGGTACAAATGTTAGAAAATGGCCTACAGTTGCCTTGATCCAAAGACCCAGGTGGTTAAATTTACAAAACTACTACAAATGACAATGTGAGTTCCAAAGTTGGGGTATGGAAATCGTACCCCTCTCCTAACTTTAATACGTAAAAATTTCCCTACGACAAAGCTTTTGTCCACAATAAGTACAAATGATAAGCAATGGCCTGAGGTTGCCTGGATAGGCAATGTCATGAACCAGTCTGAAGCTAGTGAATAATAACAAGCGAACAATGAGGCGATATATCTAAAAACCGAAAAATTAAAAGACAGCAACAGCCGCTGTTCAAAAAAAAATATGTAAAAGGTAGAAATTCCGTCCAGAAATTGCAATTTACATCCCTATCATGAAATGGGATTTACCACTTCTGCTTATTAAACAAGCCACACCCCTTTTCATGGTAACATTCAGTATCACAGTAAATCTACACCTGTCAACGGATTGACCACCAATGCCAACACTTCAATTTAGAACGTAAAAGAAGTTCTTCCCTGAAAAATAGCACCTTTTTGTCTTTATTTAACTGAACTAACAAACAAATTAGCAGAAATGAAACTTTTAATGATAGAAAAATATATAGACCATTTTGAGCCAAAATTTACTTACTCTTGATTTATTTGCTATGTAGGTCTTGTAGAGGAAAACAGGCGCATCGTTTGCGCAAGGTTTCGAGTGGCGTTATGTTCAAAAATCTGAAACTATGGCTCAAAATTTGAAAATTTGAAAAAACAGGGGAGGGGGGCGGAGTGGCCTTTTCCATGTTTTCTAGAGAAAAATAATGAGGGGTGTCACAGGGTATGGCTATATTATAGGTCTTGTAAAGGAGAAACAGGCACATCTATTGCGCAAGGTTTCAAGTGGCGCTATGTTTAAAAATCTGAAACTAGGGCTCGAAATTTTGAAAAATTGGAAAAAAACAAAAACACAGGGGTTGCCTATTCCATGGCTTCTAGAGAAAAATAATGAAGGGTGTCACGGGGTATGTCTATAAAGGTCTTGTAGAGGAGAAACTTGCGCATCATTTGCGCAAGGTTTCGAGTTGAGCTATGTTCAAATATCTGAAACTAGGGCTCGAAATTTGAAAAATTTGGAAAAAAAAAACAGGGAGGGAGTGGCCTATTCCATGGCTTCTTGAGAAAAATAAAGACGGTTAACAGTGTGTATGGCTATATAGGTCTTGTAGAGGAGAAACAGGTGCATCATTTGCGCAAGGTTTCGAGTGGCACTATGTTCAAAAATCTGAAACTAGGGTTTGAAATTTGGGGAAAAAACAGGGGGATTGGCCTATTCCATGGCTTCTAGAGAAAAATAATGAGGGGTGTCACGGGGTATGATTAAATTCCATACTTCAACAGACAGTAGTATCGACGTACCAATTGGAATCATTATTGGTCATGCGTGTACACCAGTAATTCTTGTTCATCAATGAACAATTGTTCATCAATTGTATCACACTTTGCGTCTGATATGAAGATTCCCTGTTTTGGGTTTTGTGTTTTGTTGGTTTTGTGTTCAGTTAAGTTTCGTGTTCTGTTAACTAAACGGGAGTTGCTTTTTAAAAGCATTGAAGGCATTTATTTTCATAGTCATCCAGGAGTGCTAATTGTCACCTTTGGTGGTTTTTTTTCCTATTATTTTTCCACAAAAGCCTTACATGGCATCGTTTCTTGATGTTGTAGTAAGAATCTGGACCAGTAAAGTCTAGGTAAGGCAGATATGTGTTTATTCATAAGTTTTGTACATACTGAAGAACAAACAAGACAAGAAGACAGCTCTGGCTGACTCCATATAGGATATTATGGAAACCCAAAATCTGGGATTCGGGAGAATTGGAAAAAGGTGGGAAGTGGGAAAAATGGTCTAAAATATTTTGGAAGTGGGAAAAATTTCCCAAAAAAAGAAGGATTTGGGAAATGAGCACCCCTGTGTCACCCCCCTCATCTCTGTCCTGCCTTTTTATTTTTCACTCTATTCGGTTCTACCTTTTTTTATTAGTTTATCCTGACTTTCTTTTACATAAATTGTCATTCTGCCTTTTTTTATTGCAAAGTTGCTCATCCTGCCTTTTATTTAAAAAAAATGTATTATATATAAAGCCATTAGGTTTACCCCCAAGGCTGTCGTTTTTTGTTGACAAACAGCAAATACCCTCTGTCCCCAGCACGTCAATAGTCATTAAATAACTTCTTCTTTTTGTTTTGGTTAAGTTCATGTTTTACAAATTGTATAATTACATTTGCACCTTGCATAAGAATACTAAAAGCATCAACTCTAGTATTTTTAACAGAGTTTGAGTTTTCATTTCATTCTGTACTCATAATACTTGTCTGTCCTACCAATGCATATGCTTCTTTTTATGGTCACTACAAACCATAGCATAGAAAGCAAAATAAATTTGATGTAGGTAGTCTAAAGAGAGCATTTCTCCACCTTTTTGTTATTTACTGAAAATATGTTTCTAGAGCAGTAATTACATTTAGAACAGTAGTTGCCAATCAGAAATATTTATTAAACAATTTGAAAAATTATGTAGAATTCCTTATATATACATGATATAAATATAAGCCTATTATTACCCTTGCATATGAGGAACACATTACAAAAGGGTTTCGGAGGAAATAAAAATTAAAAAATTAAATTCTCCCACCCGCCCTATTTTTTTTTAAAATCTGGATGAAAATCTACTAATTAATTTTAGTTGGCCTAACTAAAAGCATTACAGAAACTTAACATTTTAAAAATCTATGACAATGAGGTCAGATAAATTGTGTCAGACAGACATATACACCTCGCAATTTTTGTATACACCAAATATAGTTAACCTATTGTGTATGCTAATTGAAATACAGACCAAAACACAAAAACGTAACATTGACCAATGAACCATAAATATGAGGTCAAGGTCAGATGATACTTGCCAGACAGACATGTGCACCTTACAATTATTCCATACACCAAATATAGTTTACCTATTGCTTGTAGTACTTGAAACATTGTCAAAAACACAAAGACTTGACATTGACCAATGAACCATGAAAATGAGGTCAAGGTCAGATAATACCTGAAAGACAGACTTGTACATCTTACAATCATTCCATACACCAATTATAGTTGACCTATTGCTTATAGTACCTGAAAAACAGACCAAAACACAAAAACTTAACATTGACCAATAAACCATGAAAATGAGGTCAAGGTCAGATAAAATCTGCCAGACTGACATGTACCCATTACAATCATTATTCCATACACCAAATATAGCTGACCTACAGTACTGCTTATAGTATTTGAGAAACGGACCTAATCACGTAACTTTAACTTTGATCACTGATCCACTAAATGAGGTCGAGGTCAGGTGAACTCTGTCTGACGTACATTTAGACATTGCAAGGAACTCATGTACCAAATATGGTTATCCTATTACTCATAATAAGTGAGAAATTCACATGAAAAAAAAAATTAATTTTTTTTTCAAGCAGTCGTTGAACCATGAAAATGAGGTCAAGGACAATGGACATATGATTGACGGAAACTTCGTAACATAAGGTATTTGCATACAAGATATGAAGCATCCAGGTCTTCTTCCTTCTGAAATATAAAGCTTTATACAAATAGTTTATGCCGCCGCCGCCGCCGCCGAATAGTAATACTGTAAATTCTGAAATTATTGCGTGCATTTATTATTGCAATTTTTGAAGAATGGACAAAAATGCGAAATTAATTATTGCAATTTCAGGAAAATCTGCATACAGATATATGTATCAGATATCAAAATGCGAGTTCTTATTATTGCGATACTGACACAATCGCATTATTCGCATTAATAAAAAACTCTCAATAATTTCTGAATTTACAGTACCTATGTCTCGCATACTGCGACTTTCGACAACAAGTCAACAAACACTTCTGAGAAATAAGAAGGGATAGTGAAGAAAAAGACTGGGAATATTTCAATTCGAAGAAAAAAACCAAGTCCAGAAAACACTACTAAGAAATATGAAGGGATAGTGAGAAAAAGACCCGGATCGAGACCCGGATCGAAGAAGTCGAAGAAAACAAATAACAGTTCAGAAAACTAAAAATTGAGCAACACGAATCATACAAAATCAATCATACCACATCTTTTTATATATAAAAGTAGAAGGTGACTTCGTGTGCTCGATAAGGATCTACAGTTCCTTTGAAAACTAGTGACTTTTGATCATGTGACAAGAGTATGAATATAAGACCATCTTTGAAGTAAGGGGAAAGCATGTATCAAGATCATACCCCATCTCCTTATTTAAATATACATTTACCTCATTCTGAATGTCACTGAGTGATATTATGATAGTTGAATTCAATATTTCAGTAACTAGTCAACGAATTAAATCGTAATGGCATTATGCCACCCATCGCCTTAGATTCCACTGTTTTATATGTAGGTTTGAGCGTTCCTGCTCACACCAGGTATTCCGATCCGAGGAGGGATTCAAATCCCGAGGAGCAATTAAACGAGACCGTGGTCCGTCGGAATCGGATCACGATTTTTACTTGTGTAATTGCTCCACGGAATTCGGATCCCTCCGCAGATTTCGGTTCGTGATACCCGGTAAAAAAAGTACTTCGGACGTATGAAATTTAAAAAGTGTTTGTTACGGAGCTCTGTTAGGGACATATGCAGAAAAAATATATATTGTTCGCTCAATATATATTTTGTACGCTCAATATAAATATATTGTACGGAGCACCGTTAAGGACCAATACAGAAAAAAAATTATAATATGTGCTCAATATTATTATATTGTGTGCACCATATATTTATTTGTGCACATACTATTTTTTTTTGTATAGGTCTCTAACGGGGCTACGTTTGTTTAATATATTGTGCAAGAAACAGCAGTTATGTAAGTTAAACCATTGTGACTCATACACATTATGTAAATATCTAGAAAAAAATCAATTTTAAGTGACCTTGTGATATTTTCAGACAAATTAGTCGATGTCGGTAAATGTTATAGGATTGGTTTAGATCAGTATAAAAATATACAAATGATTTTGACGTTTTAAAGTTTTATAATTATTTTTCTGTTTATAACTTTCTGATTGTAAAACGGAAACTTGACATGCCAGAACAGGAACTCCAGGACAATAAAGTTAATCACTGATAGAAATGATAACATGATAAATCACGTCCTTATATAATTCCGCTTTATACGGTCACTGCTTGGAGGGTCACATTACATTTTCGGCACCATATATCATGGAACCGCCAATATGAAGAAACCATAAACAGAAATGAATTTCATATTCAAATAAGTAATCTTCCAATGTATCGATTGCTTCCAGGTAAATTCGATGTATGTTTAGATTTATACAACTATTTTATACTGTACATATTGCTTTTACAAATTACTAGAAGATGCCCGCGAAATAGCGGTAAAATTGGCCAAGTGTTGAAACAAAGAGTTTTTAAATTTTGCGGGCAGTACGTCGACTTAGCATGCGTGAAAGCCGCGGTATAAGAGACGGATCGATAACGGTCTCTGAATTTGGATATTTTCTCAAAAATCGGCGTTTATTGTGGAAAAAAAGATTGTTTCAAAGACAAATTTAGGACGTACAAAACACTACATTTATACGTCATATCACAAATATTTCCGACTTTGTATGGTTTCACAGGAATTGCGGTTCAATGAAATCGGTCTTTTCCTTTAGTTGTATAGATATGACAGCACGGGGGACTTCAGCAAATGCATTGTACCAACGAAGTTTTGAATCAACCTATTCTATGGATACTTTTCAAATTAATATATCTTATGATATATCGGAATACAGGCTAGTTTGAATGCATGTAACAAATAAAACGTAAAACATATATTTTATGTGGGAGGGTTTTATTTCGCTAACGAATTAAGATAAATAAACTCATTAAAATTGTCGGAAAGAGTTCCATATGGCACCCCCACCATACTAAAAGAACACAATCATGTATTACAGTTTATTCCGCGGGGGTGCCATATGGAACTCTTTCCAAATTGTCTTCGATAGACGCACGTTTCGTCTGACAAAGACTCATCAGGACGCTCGAATAAAATAAAGTTAACTAAAACGATATCTATCGTTACCGACAGGAACAAGACTTATAGAATAACTAATCGAAGAATTCAAATAGAGAAAAATATTCAACGAGTGACCGAACACATTAATTCACGAATGCGCGTAGCGCATGAGTTAATTATCAGTGTTGTTCGTTCACGAGTTGAATATTTTTCGATATTTGAATTCTTTGATTAGTTATTCTTTTTATTACATTGGCAAAGGGCTTTTTTTAATGAAATTAATGTAGAAAATGTAAGGAACTATATCTTTTTTCTACGCATTCACAATTTGTTTTGATCCGACGTTATCGACGTCTTGACAACGCCTATTGTTGTATGACGTCAGAGAGTGAAATAACCACGATTATTTCACATGTGAAATTATCGGTTTTTATTTGACTGGGAAATCAATGTAATTCATTGCTACCAATGTAATAATATTGTAGAACCAGTGACGTAACAAATAAATAAAAGTAAAGTTAGTTTTCTCGTTTGAATTGTTTTAAATTGCTGACTATGCGGTATGGGCTTTGCTCATTGTTGAAGGCCGTACGGTGACCTATAGTTGTTAATTTCTGTGTCATTTTGGTCTCTTGTGGACAGTTGTCTCATTGGCAATCATACCACATCTTTTTATATATATCAATAAGAGGTTTCCGTGTAGAAAGCAATTATCGATATTAGCCATTCATGCTGTTGGAAATATTAAACGTTGGCGTTCAAATCGCTATCACTCTAATAAATCCAATCCAATTTCCGTATGTATCGTCTGAAATACAATTTTAATAGTTACTATAAACGCAAGTAACATGCAAAAAGAGCGATATCTGGAATTAACTTTGAAGTTTCTTTGAATCTCGTATACTGGCAGGAGAGGATAATATGTGTAAAAAAGAGAGACGAAAGATACCAAAGTGACATTCAAACTAATAAGTCGGAAATAAACTGACAACGCTATGTCAAAAAAGGAAAAAGTCCAAAATACGAACAACAGTATACAAAATACAACATATAAAACTATAGACTGAGCAACACGATCCAGGCCACCCAAAACAGGGGTGATCTCAGGTGTTCCAGAAGGTATAAGCATATCCTGCTCTACATGGTGAAATGTTGAAAGTGAATGTCTAAATCTAGACATAATTTATAGCCATATGAACCTGTTAGAAACAATAACGTAAACGTGTGTCCGCTAATCTCCCTAAAGGGTCATGATTCCGAGCAAAACTAAATTCATTATGTTCAAAATGTATGTACATTTATTTCGGTCCATCAAATGAAACACATTTCATGATAATAAAGAATGGCATGAATGAATTTATCTCACATTCTAAAGAATTTTATTTAATACTAGTTTTTTATTCCATTTAAACACTTCTCTATTCAAACGTCAATCTTGAACTTTTATATTTATACAAAAAAAATGTTGATTTTCACTACAAAATGATATTTGCCAGAGTAATGAAACACAATCGTAACACTGTCAGTAGAGTATCGGACACAAGGTTAGTACATTAACGTATCTATGCATATGTGTAGTGTTGAAGTCCGTACATTGAAATCTATTTGGTTGTGTCGGTTGGTGCTGTCTTATTGTTTAATCCACATCGCTACAACCCATGGTGCAGTGTACATGTATCCCTGGGAAGCAATTTTAAAAAGTTCCTCTCGAAAACGCGCATGCGTATAACAAGGATCCTGTTTCCAAACATTACTTCCGAGGAAAAATTTGGGGAAAGTTCTTCGTAATTGTGCATCATACCCCCATCTATATTCTATCCATGTGATCATGACATTGGAACCATTGATATCTGGTTTTATTTACATCTAGCCATGGTTTTTGTCGAGCCTGCGACTTGTGTCGCAGAAAGCTCGACTTAGGGATAGTGATCCGGCGGCGGCGTTAACTCACTTCTTAAAAGCTTTATATTTTAGAAGGTGGAAGACCTGGATGCTTCATTCTTTGCATATAGATGCCTTATGTTACGAAGTTTCTGTCTGTCACATGTCCATTGTCCTTGACCTCATTTTCATGGTTCAGTGACTACTTGAAAAAAAGTTAAGATTTTTTGTAATGTTAATTTCTCTCTTATTATGAGTAAAAGGATAACTATATTTGGTATGTGCGTACCTTGCAAGGTCCTCATGCTCGTCAGACAGTTTTCACCTGACCTCGACCTCATTTCATGGATCAGTGAACAGGGTTAAGTTTTCGTGGTCAAGTCCATTTCTCAGATACTATAAGCAGTATGTCAACTATATTTGGTGTTTGGAAGGATTATAAGGTGTACATGTCCAACTGGCAGGTGTCATTTGACCTTGACCTCATTTTCATGGTTTAGTGGTCATAGTTAAGTTTTTGTGTTTTGGTCTGTTTTTCTTATACTGTACGCAATAGGTCTACTATATTCGGTGTATGGAATGATTGTAAGGTGTACATGTCCAGCTGGCAGGTGTCATCTGACCTTGACCTCATTTTCATCGTTCAGTGGTCAAAGTTAAGTTTTTGAGTTTATTGGTCTTTTTTTTCTAATACTATATGCGATGTCAGTCTCGCAGGCTTTATTTGACCTTGACCTCATTTTCACGGTTCATTGCTCAGTGTTAAGTTTTTGTGTTTTGGTCTGTTTTTCTTAAACTATAAGCAATAGGTGAACTATATTTTTTATATAGAAGGATTGTAAGCTGTATATGTCTAGCAGGTATCATCTGACCTTGACCTCATTTTGTTGGTTCATTGGTCAACGTTAAGTTTTCATGGTTAAGTTCGTTTCTTTGATACTATAAGCAATAGGTCAACTATATTTAATGCATAGGTTGATTGTAAAGTGTACATGTCTGCCTGGCATGGTTCATCTGACCTTGACCTCATTTTCATGGTTCATTGGTCGATGTTTAGTTTTCTTGGTTAAGTCTGTTTCTTAGAAACTATAAGCAATAGGTCAACTATATTTAGTGTATTGAATGATTGTAAGGTTGATAGTTGTAGTAAAGCTTTATATTTAGGACTATCAACATAATATCAATGGTTAGTAAAGAAGGCGAGACATTTCAGCGTGTGCACTCTTGTGTTGTAATGATTAGTTTTTAATTCTGCATAGAACAGGTATTTATTGATTATACTAGACGTTCATATGCTCACTGCACAGTTTGTTTAATGTCAAAACATAACATTTCTCTAATACTCAGCAAACAGTGTGTCAATGTCAAAACTTAACGTTATCTATAACATATGGTGAGCGTGTAAACAGCAAGGCTGTTGTGCGGTACTTAAGGACAGCTGTATTTGACTAAGAGCACCACCTAGCGACACGACATTACTATCATCTGTTGACATATCTTTTTTCAAGGGACACTGATCCCTGTGATATTTTTCAAACAAAGTATCGTGAAATAATTTAATAAATGATTTAAAGCTTCTTTAAGAACTATTACATTGCAAGCACACGACATGTCAATTATAGTCAGAAACTTAGAGATAAAGGAAAGAACAGAAGTCTAAATGCACGCGGTAGTCAACTGCAGGTCATATAAGCGATTGACAATGATAAGATAAGGCAATTCATATGAAAACATTTTCGTGATATGTTTCTGAATAATCAATATCTGGCAGACACAAAATTGCTGTTTTTATTGGAAACATATGTTTTGAAAGTTAATGGAATAAAATGGTAAAGATAAATATATTTTAGCTCGATGTGATATGATATGAACCAAATATGAATGCGGGTGCAGTAATTTCTCTTCTGATGCTGATATTAGGAACAATTGGAAATGCCATTTCAATGGTCGTTTTAAGCAGAAGTCGATTTCGTAATCTCGTTAGCGCTGTATATTTACGATATTTAACGATAGTAGATTTGATAGTGTTGTATACTGGTCTCTTGCGGAAGTTTATATTTTTCCTCCTTGGTATTGACATTAGATGGTACTACCCTGCCATTTGTGGTACACACAAATGGCTGACGTATGTTTCACTGCAATGTTCTGCTTGGATAAGAATTGCATTTACAATCCAGAGATTATTTTGCATATGGCTTCCGTATGGATCACGTTATCGGTTTACGGAACGAGCTGCCAGAATAAAAATCTTCATTGCTACATTGTTTATAGTCTTACTAAACAGCCATATGTTGTACGGTCATCGAGTTGGGTTTTATGCGTATGTGAACGACACTGTCTGTGTTTACGTAACCAATGATTACGGAGATTTTTTTGAAATGTACTGGTCAGTACTAGACCTTTGCTTTTATTCTGCCATTCCTTCTGTGTTTATGATAATTGGAAATATACTAATAGTTGTTAAAGTACTAAGATCTAGAAAAGGTATACAACGACACAGCGATTCTAGTAGTTCGAACAGAACCAACGGTTTGTCCAGAAATTCAAAGTTTTCGTCAATGACAATTGTTTTGATAATGTTAAACATCTTCTTTGTTATTTTCACGTCGCCATCTGGAATCCTACTGATTGGAATGATCTACTGGGAAACAAATGACAATGAAATATTGATTTGGCAGTTGGTTGACGTATTTGATGTTTTATCCTATTTAGATAACTCCTTAAACTTTATGTTGTATTGTTTAAGTGGCTCCCTCTTTCGAGAAGAAATAATCAAATTATTTTGTCCTCGTCGAAGAAGTATCCAAGATGTAAACGAGTCTCAAGAAATGCACACTAAATACTAAACATTTTAGCTTATTTCATTATAATTTGAATAAAAGTGATTATGATTTCACTAAACTTAAATAAATTAATGTAATAAATTTCTGTTTAACTTAATGAAATGTTGCTTCGAATGTAGTCTACTTGTTCCGAAAGTCATCTCCATGTCTGAATCTAAATTTTAAGATCTTAATTTCATCAGTACTTTCATCAATTCTTTTTAAGACGTCATATAATTATATAGAATTGAAATAATATATGACATATTTACCTATTATGTCTGTTTGTTTTGTTCACACATTGTTGCCAATATAATGGAATTCTATGCCACTGTCGTACAAGTGAGAGATTAGGCTAGCTATAAATCCAGGTTTAATCCACAATTTTCTACATAAGGAAATGCCTGTACCAAGTCCGGAATATGACAGTTGTCGTATAGTTTTTTGTGCAAAGAAGAAAGAAAGTACATACGTCAGTGTTATCCTTATGTTTGAGTTCAAACCATACAAGTAATGTTTTATCCCTTAGGGTTTCTTGTTAAAGACCCTAACACCAAATGCTGAATGGACACGCCTACTAATTAATCAAAACTATTTTTCGCATTGTATGTGTACATCGTGCAATCGAATATGCTTTTCAAAAATCGCAAATTTTATTCATTTGGAAAAAGTAGTTGACAATATATCATGTAAAGAATACATGTAAATATAATTTTATCACAATAAATTATTTTTCCTATGATATATAATTATATAGATATAAGAAGATGTGGTATGAGTGCCAATGAGACAACTCTCCATCCAAGTAACAATTTATAAAAGTAAACCATCATATGAACAATTATAATAATTAAAATTTGAAAAATATCTACGAGCTATCTATACTTTGCAATCGACATCTTCATTTAATATATTTGTCAATTTCAGCATTATATAACAGTGAGACTTGCATGCATGATTTATATATAAGGGTTAAATGTACGTTTTGTCTATTATCTTGAAATCCGCTACAGATACTAGGAATAATTTAACTGAGGCTAACATGTTAAGAACGAGGAGATCTACCTACTGTCTAATGACATCCAAACTGTCAGACGACAAATTATAGTTGTTGCTCTTAAACGACAAATTTCACCATTTTTTCCCAATATTTTTTGTAAAAATTATCTTCAAGATTATAATAGATAAACGGAAACTTTGAAGAGTAAAAGTGATCAGCATTACAAGATCTGCAAAAAATGACCGAAATTGTCAGTCGACTTTTCATTGAAAGTATTGCCCTTTAATGACGATTTTTACCAATTTTTAGTATGTTTGCCTATTACTAGTACCTTGAAAGCTATTATAGATAGATAGACACTTTAATAGCATAAATGATTAACAAGACAAAATCTACATATAAACCATCATAGTCGAAATCTTCGATTGACGATTTTTACGATTTTTTGTGTTTTTACCTATAGTTGTCTTAATAACTATATATCATTTTATTCTGGTATCACCTAAGTTGAACAAAGGTATGCAGAAAAACATATCAATTTACATTACAATGCGTTGTACGTTTGTTGAGGAAACATATAATATGAGTGACATTATAACGGTATCAATAGCAGCACAGCCGACAGGTTAACATCAGAGAAATCGAATTTGTCATTTATAATTCTAATGAATTGGCACTTTTTTGAAGTTTTGATTGCTTTTTTTGATTCGTGATAGCTTTAAATTTAAAAACATTACAGTTCGATGAGTATTTCCTTTCTTTTTTTTAATAGTTTTCAATCTGTCCGTAGACTGTTGCATTCCATTAAATAGTGGTATTCATCACCGATAGCAACGCTGCACAATGGGCACTATCTTTGTTCTTGTGGTGTATTTTGCCATCTGCCATTTTCGATCAGTAGCTTATGGTTCATTGTCCTGAACCTCGACAGTATTATTATATCTTTATAAGTAATTATGTTAATGTAATGTTCGAAATTGTGTGATGTCTTGTGTATGCGATAATTCAGAGTTTTGGATGAATTGTTTAGGTTTCCTGACCATGACTGTATAAATTGAACTTCCAATCTAAGTTTAATTACTGATTTAATGTTAGACGTTGTGTTTTTTAATGACCATAGGTAAGAGAATCCACAATTGTCTAGAATACTTTTCATCTAATCAAACGAACGTGATCGAAATGTTGTTTCTTGTGCCAACTTGAAAAGGTATTTAAACAATACATCAGCGAGTTTGCTTTCTTTACCGGTAATAATCTTTGTCCAGTAATATACAATTCTAGTTTGTATACACATTAAAAGTCAGTTAAAGAGAAGTCCGAGTCCGATGTCAGAAGATGTAACAAAAGAAAATAAACAAAATGACAATAATACATAAATAACAACAGACTACTAGCAGTTAACTGACATGCCAGCTCCAGACCTCAATTAAACTGATTGAAAGATTATGTCTTCATCATATGAATATCAGGCACAATCCCTCCCGTTAGGGGTTTAGTATCATACCATCATAAAATATATGAGAAGAGCATAACCCGTGTCATGCCAACAACTGGTTTTAAATAAATGTGTTTAGTTCCGATGCAAAGACCCTATAAGTGAATCAATATTAAAGCCAAAATATGCAATCTTTAATGACCTGACAACAGTATCGTAACTATATCCCTTCTTAATAAGTCTATTTAAAGGTTTTGTTAGCTTCTGAGGTGAATACTGACATTTTAGTGCTTTATAAAGAATATTACCATAAAAGATTGGATGTGAAATACCTGAACGTATAAGAAGTCTGCATGTTGAGCTATATTTACGAATGATGTCCTTATACCGATGATAAAATTTAGTAAATGTTTTGACTAGTTTGTGATATCGAAAACCCTGGTGTAATAATTTTTCAGTAATACATAAATTTCTTTCGTTAAAATCTGAAACGTTGTTACATACACGAGCGAATCGTACAAGTTGAGATATATAAACACCGTAAGATGGTGACAAGGAACGTCACCATCTAAAAATGGATAATTAACGATAGGAAATGAAAATCATCTCTCTTATCATAAATTTTTGTATTAAGCTTTCCGTTAATGATATGGATATCAAGATCGAGGAAAGGGCAGTGGTCATTGTTAGTATTAGCTTTATTTAAAGTAAGTTCAACAGGATAAATTTCTTTAGTATACATACTGAAGTCGTCATTATTGAGAGCCAATATATCATCCAAATATCTAAAAGTATTATTAAATTTTGTATCAGATGTTGTTTCGATGGGTCTTTGCTGATTTTAGTCATAAATTGTAACTCATAGCAATACAAAACAGGTCCGCAATAAGTGGTGCACAGTTAGTCCCCATTGGAATTCCGATAACCTGACGATATACGGAATCTTCAAAGCGAACAAAAATATTATCTAGTAAAATTCAAGGGCAGATATAGTATCAAAGCATGTCCAATTGACATATTTCTTTTGTTTATTGCTACTAAAAATGACCTAAAAGAGTTAGAACATATGTATTCACATTCTGACTTTTAAATGCCCATTTAATTAGGTGTGTGAATTTTTCTTAATGAGAATGTGAGGCAATGTGGTATACAAGGTAGAAAAATCAAAACTTTGAACAGATTCAAAATCACCAATATAAGCATGCAATTTATCAAGTACTTCCAACGAGTTTTTGACACTCCAAAAGTAATTAATTCCACTATTTTCAAAGGCCTTATTTGAACAATTTATTATCAGGTTTTTGATTGTACCAAGTGAACTGGTAAGAAGAATAGACAATTTAGTAGTGGAACAATGGCTTGAAGACGAAATAAATCTATATTTGTAAGGTGTTTTATGTAGCTTCGGAAGCCAGTACATAGTTGGGACTTTCATTGTATTTGGTTCTGCTTGTAAAGAGGTAGCTAAAAGTTTATGTTTGTTACAGATGTCGTTTTCTGAAAATGGAGTCAGTTGGAATGTTGGTGAATTGGTGATTTCTTTTTTCAGGACCTCAATGTAAAATTTACGTCAAACAATAATGATATTATTAGCAGCTTTATCGGCCGGGACAAAAACAAATTCCTTGGCTAGTTCTTTAAGTTTATGTTTGATACGAGAAATAGGTTTATTATGGTTGTTGTTAAGAGTAAAATGTTCTTTAAAATGTTGAATACGTATATCAACTATGTTCATTACTGAATTAAAAAGAGTCCAAAGATTTTTGTCAGCTTTTTCCCGTTTTATCCATTTTAAACAGTACGTATGGAGTGAGTCGTGGATGATATTACGACACTCATTCCAATTAATGATTGACGGGGGACGATATTTAGGTCCTTTACTGAGGAATGATTTTAACTCTCGGTCTTGAACGATGTTAAGATCTCCTGTTATAACATGGGAAATGGGTTCATAAATGTATTCGAATTACTACAATTACATGAAGTAGGTGTATTTTCACTGATATTAACATCTTTACACAATTGGCTATAATTAAACACATATTTCCGGGTAGATTTCTTGTAAATATAACAAATAAGAGGGAGCTCAGTATTATCAAAATATCCAGGAATTTGTTCTTTAACAGAATAGTCGTTAAAAATACCGGCAATATTTACAAAATCAAAACCTTTATTGACATACTTTATTTTAATAAAATGTTTTTTATGATCTTCAGGGCGATCAATTTTGGGAAACAGTTTAGAATAACAATATGCCATTATAATTTGAACGATTTCATACTTAGGACTGCTATATGAAATTGTGTTGCAATCCTCTAAAATTTTATTTAACTTATTAACCGGTAATGAACAGAGCTTTGTTAACAGATAATGTCTGCCGTTGTTTTTGAAATAGAAATTAGGTCCGAAATATTGGTATGATTGGTCCGAAATTTTCTTTGATTGCGATTTTTCTACGACCATGAGAACGGTTTTACGAACAGTTTTAGAAACTATATCCAAAATGTTAACAGAATCGGTTCTTGATATATTACCAATTCCCATGATATTATCATTAAGACCGAGAGGGTAGACTGTCTGTAATTTTTTAATCCAATTTAATTCAATTATTTTCCGTGATCGTACAAATTTTGAATGAGATTCACCAGGCTGCTTATTTACTACTTCTAAAGGTTGAACTGTTAAATATTTAATAGGATGATTGTGCTTCTTAAGGTGTTGATAAATGATACTTTTGAATTTATTGGGTCTTTTAAAACGATACAGGTGTTCTTGCGTGCGTTTAGATAAAAATCGCCCAGTTTCACCTACGTACTGAATACCGCATCCCGGTTTGTTTCATGTGAGTAAATAAATAATCTATTTCTAAAGGGTAACGACCCAGTTCTCCATAAATGAAGTCGTTTGAGAAGATGGTTTAAGATGCAAAAGTAGCTTAAAAAATTTTGTTTGAACTCTTTCTAGTATTTCGATGTTTTCATTACCCCATACTTTGCATCCATATAGCAGGATAGGTTTTATTAGTAGTTAAAATAAATCTACATGGCGTGTAATTGATAGGTTTTGAATTCGTCCATTCCTTAAAACTTCGTACATTACACTAATTGCTATGTCCTTTAGATGTTGTTTGTGTTAATGCTCTTTTGTTCCGACGTTGGAAAGTTCCGGGCGGAAAGAACTAACTAGCCGAAAAGTTCCGGAGGAACTTATTTACTAGTTACTTTGTTCTTCCTCTGGTTTAAAAGTTCCACCAGAACAAAGTGACTAGTTGAAAAGTTCCAACGGAACATATCAACTAGTTAGAAAGTTCCTTTTTGCCAAATTAGTCAAAACCGGAACTAACAAACTAGCCCAAAAGTTCCAACGGAACTTATCAACCAGGCAGAAAGTTCCATTTGGAGAATTGATGCAAAGTAAAAGCGCAACATATTATATTTGAATCTTTCTAAGGGAAACCAAGATACTGATTACAAAAGTCAAAAGGAACTTATCAACTAGCCACAAAGTTCCTCTTTGGCAAATAAGTCAAAACCGGAACTAACAAACTAGCCCAAAAGTTCCAACGGAACTTATCAACCAGTCACAAAGTTCCATTTGGAGAATTGATGCAAAGAACCACATGAGGAAGGGGGGTATTCTTCCCTCTCTTGAGGGTACTATGAATACTAAATTTGCATAATTTGCATGATAATGCAACTTATTCCGTTTTATGTGAGCTATGAAATACAACTTAAATTTTGCATTTTGTCCCCAAAGAAACCCCTTTCAGTGCGTTGGGTATTCTTCTAAATTAATGATTTGCTCTTATATATACTGATACTCATTCTTCCCCCTCTTTCTACCAAAAGGACGAAATATGGTATATTCGGAACGATGTAACTAGTTGTTCTGTTCCGCCAGAACTATTCAACTAGCTACATTGTTGCGGGACTTTTCAACTGGCTACGTTTTTCCGGAACTTTTCGACTGCACTCGGAATAAAACAACTAGTTGGAAAGTTGCATCGGAACGAAATAACTAGTTGAAAAGTTCCGCCGGAACAAAGTAACTGACGGAACATAGTGGCTGTTACATTTGCACTGTTAAAAGCTGCCTGTTTTGCTGAAAATAATTCTTAAGTAGTTGAAGTTATTTACGGTTTCAATAGGATGATTGATGTATTGGAAAATTGGAAGGTTTGTCGTTCTTTTGAGAAAATTAGGATCTTAGTTTTAGCAACATTTACCCTCATCTTTCAGGTTTCGTAATATTTCTTTAAAATTTGTTTAGTGCATTCTGACATTGCTCAGGTGATTCTGCCAGGATTACCGTGTCATCTGCTTAGAGAATTATAAACAATTTCAATAAAGTTCCGAGTTTTTCTTCTATATCTTTACTTACTGTTCTCAAACAGCTAAAATAGATAGATAGCAACTTTAAAAATCAAAAAGATCAGCAAGAGAAGATTCACAAATTAGTCAATATTGCAGAAATCTTTTATTTGTAGTTGTTATTGCTCTTAGAGGACGATTTTTACCTTTTTTTTTTCGTTATTGACTATTACAACAAATTCAATGAGAAGTCACATGACCGTTATATCACTCTTCACAGGTAAATAACACACGTTGAAGCAATTCACATTGAACATCACTCCACTTGTCGCCAGTACATATGTGAATATAATTTCCGTTCCCACTTGGTTCGTTTGGGTACCAGTTGAAGTATGTAAACAGGGACCCATCTTCCTGTCGCCATGTATTATCAGGTTGTTTTTCTCCATCAATATAAACTATATCATAAGGACGTCCATCTGAAAATAAATCCCATTCTATAAATTACATAATTTTCATAAGTATTTAGTAATACACGAAAAATCAAAATGAATAAACATAGGTAACGTACGTTTTTAAGTTCGATGGAAATGGGGAATATGTCAAAGAGACAACAACCCAACCAAAGAGCAGACAACAGCCGAAAGTTTTTTTTTAAACTAGTAGATTGACTCATATTCTCATATTTGATTTATAACTTACTAAAACGTAAATCCAAATCATAAAAAATCTAAAATACACAATTTACGATGCATGTATTCGATAATATATATCAGCATTTCGCGTGTATTTTAGTCAAGACGCCATGCAACTAACCATCGAGGTGACCTCCGAAGACTGCCGACGGTCATATAACCCGATATACACATAAGTATAATAGATATGAATAGATAGCGAACACGTGCACTTGAATTTTCTATGTCTGTTTGATTTCATATTACAGATTAAAAAAATATGTTAATCATCGTTTTTATCGGTATAAGAATGAGTTTTTGTGGATCGAATCAGTCAAACAAATGTTTAACCTTTGTTTCGCATTCAATGTTGACATTCTTTTCCTTTTAAAAGCTGAATACGCCTAGTTTATGTGTAACCACGAAAAAAGAGCGAATGATTATTAATTTTCACTATTTAACTTTCATTAATGATTGAACGAAAAAAGAATGATCATATTTTATTATTTTTTTATATCCCGTTAAAGTCTCTTTTCAACATCGGAGATTTTACAAAATTAGTGATAATTTTGAAGAAAAAAAAACTGAAAAAAGGTTTTCACGTGTATCTTTAATTCAAGGAAAAGTAAAAGAAATAAAAAATATACTGTAAATTCTGAAATTGTTGCAAGGTTTTTATTCAAGCGAATAATGCGACTGGTTGAGTATCGCAATAATAAGAACTAGCATTCCAATATCCAATACAAATAACTGTATGCGTATTACTGAAATTACAATAACTAATGTCGCATGTTTGTCCTTTGAAAAAATAAGAAATGCACGCAAGAATTTCTGAATTTACTGTAGTCAATCTTTAAGAAAGTATTGAAACAAATTGCGGGCTTAAGATTTATCTCGGACATCGTTATTCCTTACCTTGTCGTATATTTATCAGGGCTGATATGCATAAAACCACTTAAGTTAAGATATCCATTCGTAGTACTCATTTGTCGTAGGACATTTAGAAAAATCCGTCCGTTCGGAAAAAAATCTTTAACTTAAGTAGCATTATGCATACGGGCCCAGGTCCAAACAATGAAACTACAACATGAACCATCTAACATACCTATAATATGTTCCAGAAAATCTTGTTTCTCAGGACTGTTGATGGCAGAAAGTTGGCTTCCAACTGCGTTACAGGACGCCTTTGCACCGATAACACTTGTATACCCATATACACCACTAAAACAGTGATCCCTGCCTGCAGCGGGTGTAACCATAAGAGCATTTCTTTGTACCTATACAAAAGGGAAACACTAGTTAAAAATAACCAGAGCGTCAAACATGCAATTTTCACTGCCAGAAAATTTTTGAAAAAAATAAATAGAAAATATTTTATGGCTTTTTTACTTTCATTATCACACCTGTATCAACCAGAGACACCAATATATTCACAAGCGCTCTGCTTGAGGGATTACATTGGTTGAGGGTTGATAACTTATGTGATATTGCAAAAATCATATCATATACACTTTATCATATACTTATAAGTAGATTTATGTTTTTCCATGCCCTTGACATGGCATACTACTAACAGATTTTGGGGTTTGGTAGAGTCTGTGAACCAATGACTGATATCGATGTCATCACGGATGGCTGATACAGAATGTTTGCTGTTGATTGTTATTCTTTTTATCGGCAATTTGTTTTAACTGTATGTTTTTTGGTTGAGAATATGAAATGAAATGAGATAGTTAGTATAACTAATTTTACGCGTACAAAACGTTATGATAATTGTTCGGTTGTATGAATGAAGTGGCGTGCATTTCATTGATACATGAACTCGGAAGGACATGAACACGTGACGTTGTTGTATTGATTTATGACGTCATTGCCTAGTATTTTCGAGTATCAAGTCCTGTCTATGATCAAGAAAATATTAGGCAGTAAGATTAAAGGGGAAAATGTACAAATTGCCGATAGATAAATATTGAATAATGGCATTTTTGTTTTTGATACTGACTTTATCAGCAAGAATATCAAGCGAGCCCGCTAGGGCGAGCTGATATTCGAGCTGATGAAGTCAGTATCAATAAATTAAATGCCATTATTCTTTTTATCGGCAATCTGTCTTAACTCTATGTTTTTTTTGTAAAGAATAAGGAGTAAATGAAATAATAGTAAAACTACTTTACGCGTACAAAACGTTGGGTCGTTGTTCGGTTGTATGAATGAAGTCGCGTGCATTTCATTGATAAATTGAAGCGGATGGACAAGAACATGTGACGTTACTGCTCTGATACATGACGTCATTGCCTAATATTTTCAAGTATCAAGTCCTGTCCATGATATTGAAAATATTAGGCAGCAAGATCAAAGGGGAAATGTTCTAATTGCCGATAAAGTGGTTTATCGACAATTTGTACGTTTTCCCTTTGAGTATACTGCCTGATATTTTTAAGAATATATCCTCGAAAATAATAGGCAATGACGTCATATATCAGTGCAGCAACGTCGCGTGTTCATATCCGTCCGCGTCAATTTATCAATGAAATGCACGCGACTTCATTCTTACAACCGAACAACTATCCAAACGTTTTGTACGCATAAAAGTAGTTTCACTTAGTATATTCATAAACTCATCATATATACCAGGATTGAAATTTTGTATTTGCGCCAGACGCGCGTTTCGTCTACAAAAGATTCATCAGTGACACTCGAATCAAAAAAAGTTAAAAAGGCCAAATAAAGTACGAAGTTGAAGAGCATTGAGGACCAAAAATTCCTAAAAGTTTTGCCAAATACAGCTAAGGTAATCTATTCCTGAGGTAGAAAAACCTTAATATTTCAAAAATGTACAATATATTGTTTTGCAAACAGTTAATTTATAATTATGACCATTTTACTTCATATTCTCAACCTAAAAAACATACAGTTAAGACAAATTGCCGGTAAAAAGAATAATGGAATGTTATTTTCTGATACTGACTTCATCAGCTCGAATATCAGCTCGTCCTAGCGGGCTCGCTTGATATTCTTGCTGATAAAGTACCATACAACTCCCTCTTTGTGTCAATTTTTTATTTTTAAACTTGTATAATATATTATGTGCCTGTCCTAAGTCAGGAGCCTGTAGTTCAGTGGTTGTCGTTGGTTCATGTCTGTCATATTTGTTTTTCGTTAATTGTTTTGCTATAAATTAGGCCGTTAGTTGTCTCAATTGAATTGATTCATATTTTTATGTCGGGGCCTTTTATAGCCGACTATACGGTATGGGTTTTTCTCATTGTTCAAGACCGGACGGTTGTCTATAATTGCTTACATCCACTTTATTTGAACTTTGGTGGATAGTTGTCTCATTGGCAATCATACCTCATCTCCTTATTTTTATATAGATCGTAGCCGTCTGATTGAGGTTTTCCCGTCAAGATAAGCAGTTCAATATACTTACTGATGGAAAATAAGAACACACGAATTAAAATTAAAATCTAGATAATATAAAGATAAAATTTCCGCAGCGGCTTAATTTCATACCATCATATTTTGCTTAATAATATTTCCATCCTTGCTGAAAAATGTCGGGTGCCGTAAACGAAGGATAGAAATGTTTTCTATGTAGGACACGTTTACGTAATTCCTGGTTGTAGAAAAATGAAAGACACTACTTATTATGGTTACACAGAGCCATGCATTCAACTATAGAACGAGTAATTGTTAATCCTATATTTCCCGAATATTGAACATAGTTGATCCAGTGTTTCTGTTGAGTAACTTTGAGTTTTGGATTGGTGCTTTCAGAATACGCCATATTTCCAAGAGAGAGAGAAAATAAAACAAATTCTGTGTTAAGCAGTATGTTCAGGTTGAAATTTACAAAAGAACAGGCCATGGTAAATCTATCAGAATTAGATTAAGTACCTTGTCATTTCATTTTAGCTATCAACCAATCATATTTCACCTCATCTCTTACGTCATATAGTTCGAAGAAATTCAGGATTTTACAGATGCACAGGATATAGGATAAATATATAAATAATAAAAAAGTGCACTTGATACATACAAACTGTATGCATTGTACGATTTCGTATACAATTTTGATTCCATTATATTTCAAATGTCCCTTTTACACTTTTCTAGGAGTCACAGAAAATAAATATTTACTCTGACTCTTCTTAAAATGGATATTTGCTTGTTTAATGGGTTTTAAGTGATGTTTAGTTTATAGACAATACAAGACAGGCGGAGAATAAAAACAATTTCTATTTACTATTTCAAAGGGGCAAACTTAACTAATTCAAAACAAATGTATCCAATATGAAGTTAATCTAAAAATCGAGTCCAAAGAACTTTGCAATCCAGACCTCTATTGTCTGTTGGTGTGATTACTCAGGCAGACCCAGAATATAGTTTGATTTTATGGTTTTTTAATGAAAATCTAGGATATGAGTATGTTACAGGCATTATCTAAATTTAGGCATTTTTGAAAAATGACAGAAATTTTGAATCAAAATTCAACAAATTGCGTTAAGTTTCAAGTTATTTGTAGAAAATGGATATTATCTAGATAAATGTGATCAAAAACATAATTTTGTAAAGAAAATAACTAATGGTTCAGTAAAATTAAGTTTATTCTTCAAATAACAGCTGGGAAAGTTTGTATGTCTACAATTAGTTTTTGTGTATAGTTTAGTTTAGTATGTGCTCTCTGCATCTCAGGTAGTCAGTTTATGATCTTCTTGTCATGATGATAGAAGGACATATTTTTCTAACAACAGAACGAAGGACATATTTTTCTAACAACAGAACGAAGGACATATTTTTCTAACAACAGAACAATACTTACAAACGAATTTTCAGAAAATCTAGATTCCGAACCGAAATGTGTTATATGATGCAGAGAAAAAAAGAATGTTATCATATTAAATTCTCCATTCAGAAAGAAGAGAATTTATATATCCTGCTCAGCCAAGGGAATTCCCTTTTATCGCATGGGTTTCACCATACAAGACAGTGTTTGGTTGTGATGCAGTGGTATAAGTAAATAATTATCTTCATCTTCAAGACCTCAAGGTAATTCTTGGAATTTCACAATCTGATGAATTAAGGCGACAGTAATTTACCGACGTTAAATTCTCGTAAATCGACTTATAAGAGAAAAATCACGGTAACAAACAAAAACTGAGGGAATTGCACGAACTCCATAAGAAGCGAGTCCGGGTGCGTCGGCAAGATAAACGTCTCATGTTGTGCATGCTTCACAAGCCATGCGAAGATCTGCTGCAGTCTCTGAAGTGATAAACCGAAAGATGTAGGTCCACCTAATCATGAGTATGTATCTTTGAATCTTTTCGGAACATATGAGTATGTTTGCTGTTTTCAAAACCAAATGTTTTCGAATATTGCGTGTTTTATAAGAAAAAGTATTGACAGAGCTAAATTTGTTATGGCCGGGGTTTCACCAAATGTGGTTGTGGACCTTATTTAACGGCAAACAATTTATTTCCAAAAAGCTGTGTAACAAATCCCAGTCTGACAAAAGCCAGCCCCCACGATAGTGGGCTGCCCATATAGTCAGACTTAACAAATCCTGCCATCCAAACATTATATGAAATAACAAATAATTGTCGAGTTCAGTGCTTGGAATTTTAACTAATTCATAAAAATATATTTTTAATTATTTAGAATCTTAAAATAAACAAGCGTAGGAATTCAATGATAATCATAGATAAAACTATTTTGTTATTCAATATTTGCAGTGACTCATTTCTGTGTTGTTGAAAATTTCAATGCATAAAATAATTTCAAACATTTTGTAAAAATGCCTTTTATTTGTTTCAGGCATTTTACAAAAAATAAGTCAATATATATAAAATGCCTGAATCGGACAGGAATTTTTAAAAAAAGTTTTTATATTGAAAAAATATATGAAAAAACATGGAATTAATATTTAAAAAAAAGAGCAACATTGCGGCCTAACTTTTGTTCCGCAGTATTTTTTTAAATTAAGAATACTTATAAAAATGTATATATGTTATTCTTTATTTGTACTGGCAGTTTAAGCACGTCTATAAAATTCGTTTGCACAAAATCAACTAAGAAAAGTAAAAGACACAAAGAGTCCAATATCTCAAACACTAAAAGTTTGATATGAAGATCTAGAACAACTTTATTTTCCTTTAATATTTCTAAGTTATAGGCAGTTCTTAATACGATTAATTTAACAATGGTGTTTATTTGTATGTATTCCGGATGAGTACTCGTGGTAATTCCTCAAAGAAATCACTTTTTCGGTTGCACAAGATAGATAAACAGTCGTGAACTGATCAGATAACAAATAGAATAAGAGATTGGTACGTGTACGTCTCGTTTCAACCCAAAATTTTGAAGAAAAAAACTGATGGAGACTATGGCAAGTCGCCATAAGTTGTTTGCGCCATTTCAATAAGGGACGAAAGAGGTAAAGAACCATCAACCGTCATTATTTTCAGTTATTGCAAAAAAAAAAATAGTGTTAATTAAAGGGGCATTAGCTACGAGATATAAAAAAAAAATAAAATATGATTTTTGTTTTGTTCAATCATTAATGGAAGCGAAATAGTGAAATAATAATTCACTTTTAGAGGCCAGTTTGGTTCAGTTTTGTCAAAATAAGCTAAGAAACATCGCTGATGAATCATTCAGTTGCAAGTGAATAATTCGACCTCATTGGATCCGTATTCATGTGACCTTCCAGTGATCTGAAAAGATTTTTTCTCTATGGGCCAAGGGCCCCCCAAAAATAAAATCAATGGGCCATGTTGTCAAATGAGTGGGCCATTCAATTATAACAAAAATAAAAAAGTATATGTTTCAGCAAAGAGGTACTAACCAGTATAATTTTAATTGATATCATGGATATTGTTCCTGTGCTTTTGTAGTTTCAGTGAATAAAAGTTAATTAAGTTCATGGAGATTTGTGTGACCAAAGACATACAAAAGAATATACGTCTCTGATATGACTAAGAATGACATCGTATGAGTTTATGAAGTGTAACATCACTCAGAAATTAAACTTTTTATGACTTATAATAAAAAACTACAAAACTGAGCAACATATGACTAGACCAACACCTCTTCAATGAACAAAACCATTAAAGAGGAAATGCTGAGATCAAGAATAGACATCTGATCTGGACTGATTTTTAAACCTGCACTAGTAATTATTGAAAAATCTATGATATTTGATTAAATTTCATTCTTTTGAGAAAACATGAAACTTGAACATACATGTATATTAATTATCAAACCATATAGTACAATCATAGTAGTAACATAGTAATAGATAAAAAAAATAACTGTTAATCAGTATTAATATTGGGCAAAAACAATAAACTGAGTTACTAGAACTATGATAATGGCAGACTAAAAGTAGCTAGATTTTGTGGCACAAAATTGAAGAAAGAAGAAACGGATCACAATAAGAAAACCAGACAATTAAATCCAAGTTAGTTGAAATGTTTTTTGGCGAGATTTGCAGTATATTTTGCTGTCATCATACAGTAAACAGGGCCCTAACTTCTCCCAAACCGGGCTATATTTACGAGAACCTTTATTTGCAATGTTAATACTGGTACCGTCGCCTTGTTCATGTTCATGTTCCTTTGACATTAAATTTGGGTTTTCGTCGACTGCCATTACTTTATTCTCGACGTTCCGTATTAGAGGACGATTCAGGCATTTCCTCTGCATTTCTTGTATTATTATTTTATCAAGAATAACAAAAGAGAGTAACGTTTTTTGATAAGACACAACAACAATTCGCTGTAGGCAGGTTTACAAAATGTACAAACGAACCAAAGACCAAAAAATTGACAAGGACAGTAAAGCGCTTTTTATGGAAACAAATACTATATATTTAAAAAAGAAAGGCCTTTGGGTTTTTAAATCGAAATTATAGCAAGTTTACAATAAAGATTATAATTTGAGAAAATATTGTCTGTTCTGGCCAACTTTCACAGAATTAAAGTTGTTTACTTTGAAAAATTAGATCACGGATGATGTTTAATTACGTTTTTTCGGTAATCAGATATACCACATGATGAAGGAAAATGCCCGAGACATCCCCAAAAATACATAGGTGGTGCTCCTGTCATTAGAGGGAACACAACACAGTTTTGTACACAAATATGGCGATACGAAACACGATCGGCAATCCATTTTCTAAACGTTGTGATAGGAAGCGAAAAATATCGTGCGCCACAGTGGCGCTTAAATTTGCCACTCTATGCGCCATTTCTGGTCGAAATGCGCAATTAGCGCATGGCGCACGACCTTCCCGATCACTGCCTTCAATTTAACCCCTTAGCTAGAGATGGATTACGCATGAATTAGGCGTGTTCAGTTATTAAAAGGAAAAGAATGTCAACATTGAAAGTGCAACAAGGGTAAACCATTTGATTGACTGATTCGATCCACAAAAATTCATTTTTATACAGGTTAAAATGATGATTAACATATATTTTTAACCTAAAATATGAAATCAAACAGACTTAGAAAAATCCAATTGCACGAGTTCGCTATCTATTTATATATATATTAATGTTTATATCGGGTTATATTACCGTCGGCAGTCTTCGGAGGTCACCTCGATGGTTAATTAGATGGCGCCTAGACTAAAATATACATGAAATGTTGATACATATTATCGAGCCCATGCATTGTAAATTGTTTATTCTAGACTTTTTATAATTTGGATATACGTTTTAGAATATTATAAATCAAATATGAGAATTTGAGTCAAATCGGCGAACATGAATTTGACAGCTAATGTCCCTTTAAAAACCTATGTGTAACTGAGCAAATTATTCCTGTTTTGGTTCGAGCAATTATGGAAGTAAAGCAATATATAATACTTCCATGGTACAATCAAATAATTCACAAAGGATAATCTTGCATCATATGAAAAAGTGAACATTAATCATGCAATAATAAATCTCCTGGGTGAGACTGATGCATAGAACAATGTCCTTCCTGTTATGATAAATGTTATCATTAAATAAGATTATAGGGTTAGCGTGAGCGAAGAATTCTCTCAAGTGAAAACTTAATGTACAAAATGCAATACATTCTGTTCCCATAACAATATATTTAACATTCTTTATTGCATAAAGCTTTCCCTAATGGTTTCTTGACCTTTGCACTCTAATCGTCTGAACGTGTGAGCTTCTGATACTTTTACGTAATAGTTGTCTCATCTTAATCAAACCAATGTTTTATATTGATCTCACCTATTACTTTCAAACGTTTTGTCGATTATGATTGACAGAAAATGTGTATTAAAGTGCTGATTCCATTTTATAGCGAGCGTAATGGTGTTGATTGACAGGTTAGACCCAGATTTTGAACTTTATCGCTATTGTTTTGAGCAATCGATTGCTTGAGGTGTTGCGTGGTAAAACTGCGAAGTGCTAAGTATTATCAATAGTTCATATTTCAGCGATATAAGAACAATATATTGGGTTATTGGACATCAATTTGTTTGACGACAATTAATGAGAGAAACGGTTATATTTATATATCAAACTTGAAAGTCTGTGGATGCAGTCAATATTTCATGACTTTTTTTGACATTTCAATCACGTTGGAAATTTTTAAAAGATTACATTTTAAATTGGATCTGTCTTTTATGGAAAATAAGAATCCAATATTGAATTTATTTTTGTGCATACTGAGTATTATATAAATATTATATTGAATTACAATAGCTAAAGTTAATTCTAAGAATGCTACAAGTAGACATGAGTGCTACGTAAAAGTCTGTCAATGGAGTAAAATTCTGTGAATGGAGTAAAATGAGGTGCATAGGATTTGTAAAATGGTTTGGAGTATTATTACTTCTTGATTCACTTGTGTCCAAAGGTATGTCTTGTAAAGAAATTAAACCTTTTTTAAAACCATCAAACCTTAGTCATCATCACAGAAAACATGATTTGCTTCTTTCTCTTTTCCTCCTTTTCCATTCTTCTTGTTCTTATTTTCTTTTTATTCATAGTTCGTATAATATTTAATGAATTTGTTCGCTTTACATGCATGCTCATAATGTTATTATTGTATATATATTTGTATTGTAATATGGAGAAGACTTAATAAGTATGATTTGCTTGTGTTTCATCCATTTTGCTGATATTTAGCAAATAAAATATGTTTAAACTAAACTAAAGAAATTAAATAATTTGGGTGCAACGATTTAATTTCAAGTAGGTGGGGGCACTCTACTTCCTGTATCTTACTTTTTCCCGTGGAACAAAATAAATAAATTAGAAATCTGCTTAAAATTGAAAGACATTTGCCTGCAATTTGAACCGAAATCTTAAACCGCGTGGTCCCCCTCCCCAATTAAGTTACATCACTGCCTTTTTTCGAGAAAAAAATGTTCATAATCCCCTTTTGGATGTGATAATGATTGTTTTCATAGAAATACCTGTCTACTGTTGTGGTCTGTGTGTTATTTGTTTTGTGTCGTTGGTTTGCTGTCTCATAGACGTTAACCCTACATCTCCCCGGCTGTCTCATAGACGTTAACCCTACATCTCCCCGACTGTCTCATAGATGTTAACCCTACATCTCCCCGGCAGTTTCGTAGACGTTAACCCTACACCTCCTCATAGACGTTAACCTTATATCTCCCCGGCTGTCTCATAGACGTTATTCCTACATCTCCCCGACTGTCTCATAGACGTTAACTCTACATCTCCCAGGCTGTCTCATAGACGTTAACCCCGGCTTTATTCGTATCAAAATGAACAGTCGTTGTAAAATGCTGTTCAAACATAAAACTACTTAATCCATAAAGTATAAATATATATAAGAATATATCCTTTATCACCTTATTAAAATAAAATAAAAGGTTGATTGTAAGATTATAAATAAACCATTTGAAAAGGTTAAAACAAACGTATAATTATTCAGTTCAGTGCAAAATGCGGAATTGTAATATTAAAGTTAGATATATTACATGTATCACACATGGAGAAAACCAAATTCAGAAAACAAGTTTATGTATATAAAAGACATTACTTCCTTAAAACTGTAGCATAACAATACCAATTTGACTAATACATAATCACGCATAAGTGAACGGTTAAGTGAACGTTAATTTTGAAGCTCCATTGTTATCCCTATAGTGCTTCCAGCCTTTAACTCAAATGTAAGGGAGCTACCATTTGATTTTTATGGGGGCTAGGATGAAAATTTCGTCCTGCATTTTTTTTAGTTGTAATCTCTGTCCTGCCTTTTTATTTTCCACTCTTTTCCGTCCTGCCTTTTTTTATTAATTTATCCTGACTTTTTTCACATAAATTGTCATCCTGCCTTTTTTTTGCAAAGTGTCTTATCCTACTTTTTTTACTCAAAACTCCTGTCCTGCCTTTCTTTATTTTTAAATTTCATCCTAGCCCCCGGAAAATATATAAACAATTTCAATATGCATGACACGTATTTCTGGTTCAGTGCGAACGAGACGTATTTCTTGTTCAGTGTGTACATTGTACGACACGTATTTCTGGTTCAGTGTGTACTACAATATTTTTGGATTAGTGCGCCCGACATGTATTTCTTGTTTAGTGTGTACGACATGTATTTCTGGTTCAGTGCATGTGTACGACACGTATTTCTGGTTCAGTGTGTACGACATGTATTTCTGGTTCAGTGTGTACGACACGCATTTCTCGTTCAGTATGTACGACACATATTTTTGATTCAGTGTGTACGACAAGTATTTCTGATTCAGTGTGTACGACACGTATTACTGGTTCAGTGTGTGCAACACATATTTCTGGTTCAGTGTGTACGGTACGTATTTCTGGTTTAGTGTGTACGGCACGTATTTCTGGTTCAGTGTGTACGGCACGTATTTCTGGTTTAGTGTGTATGACACGTATTTTTGAAAAAGGTACACGACATGTATTTCTGGTTCAGTGTGTACGGCACGTATTTCTGGTTCAGTGTGTACAACACGTGTTTCTGGTTCAGTGTGTACGACACGTTTTTCTGGTTCAGTGTGTTCGACATATATTTCTGGTTCAGTGTGTACGGCACGTATTTTTGGAAAGTGTGTATAACATGTATTTCTAGTTAAGTGTGTACGACACGTATTTCTGGTTCAGTGTGTACGACATGTACTTATGGTTTAGTGTGTACGACACGTGTTTATGGTTCTTTGTACGACACGTGTGTATGGTTCTGTGTACGACACATATTTATGGTTCAGTATGTACCACACGTATGTCTGGTTTAGTGTGTATGACATGTGTTTCTGGTTCAGTGCACACGACACGCATTTCTGGTTCATACTGTACGACATATATGTGGAACAAAATAAATAAATTGAAATCTGCTTAAAATTGAAAGACATTTGCCTGCAATTTGAACCGAAATCTTAAACCGCGTGGTCCCCCCTCCCCAATTAAGTTACATCACTGCCTTTTTCGAGAAAAAATGTTCATAATCCCTTTGGATGTGATAATGATTGTTTTCATAGAAATACCTGTCTACTGTTGTGGTCTGTGTTATTTGTTTTGTGTCGTTGGTTTGTTGTCTCATAGACGTTAACCCTACATCTACCCGGCTGTCTCATAGACGTTAACCCTACATCTCCCCGACTGTCTCATAGATGTTAACCCTACATCTCCCCGGCAGTTTCGTAGACGTTAACCCTACACCTCCTCATAGACGTTAACCTTATATCTCCCCGGCTGTCTCATAGACGTTATTCCTACATCTCCCCGACTGTCTCATAGACGTTAACTCTACATCTCCCAGGCTGTCTCATAGACGTTAACCCCGGCTTTATTCGTATCAAAATGAACAGTCGTTGTAAAATGCTGTTCAAACATAAAACTACTTAATCCATAAAATATAAATATATATAAGAATATATCCTTTATCACCTTATTAAAATAAAATAAAAGGTTGATTGTAAGATTATAAATAAACCATTTGAAAAGGTTAAAAACAAACGTATAATTATTCAGTTCAGTGCAAAATGCGGAATTGTAATATTAAAGTTAGATATATTACATGTATCACACATGGAGAAAAACCAAATTCAGAAAACAAGTTTATGTATATAAAAGACATTACTTCCTTAAAACTGTAGCATAACAATACCAATTTGACTAATACATAATCACGCATAAGTGAACGGTTAAGTGAACGTTAATTTTGAAGCTCCATTGTTATCCCTATAGTGCTTCCAGCCTTTAACTCAAATGTAAGGGAGCTACCATTTGATTTTTATGGGGGGGCTAGGATGAAAAATTTCGTCCTGCATTTTTTTTTTAGTTGTAATCTCTGTCCTGCCTTTTTATTTTCCACTCTTTTCCGTCCTGCCTTTTTTTTTATTAATTTATCCTGACTTTTTTTTACATAAATTGTCATCCTGCCTTTTTTTTCGCAAAGTGTCTTATCCTGCCTTTTTTTTACTCAAAACTCCTGTCCTGCCTTTCTTTTTTTTTAAATTTCATCCTAGCCCCCTAAAAATCAAATGGTAGCTCCCCCAGGAAAATATATAAACAATTTCAATATGCATGACACGTATTTCTGGTTCAGTGCGTACGAGACGTATTTCTTGTTCAGTGTGTACATTGTACGACACGTATTTCTGGTTCAGTGTGTACTACAATATTTTTGGATTAGTGCGCCCGACATGTATTTCTTGTTTAGTGTGTACGACATGTATTTCTGGTTCAGTGCATGTGTACGACACGTATTTCTGGTTCAGTGTGTACGACATGTATTTCTGGTTCAGTGTGTACGACACGCATTTCTCGTTCAGTATGTACGACACATATTTTTGATTCAGTGTGTACGACAAGTATTTCTGATTCAGTGTGTACGACACGTATTACTGGTTCAGTGTGTGCAACACATATTTCTGGTTCAGTGTGTACGGTACGTATTTCTGGTTTAGTGTGTACGGCACGTATTTCTGGTTCAGTGTGTACGGCACGTATTTCTGGTTTAGTGTGTATGACACGTATTTTTGAAAAAGGTACACGACATGTATTTCTGGTTCAGTGTGTACGGCACGTATTTCTGGTTCAGTGTGTACAACACGTGTTTCTGGTTCAGTGTGTACGACACGTTTTTCTGGTTCAGTGTGTACGACATATATTTCTGGTTCAGTGTGTACGGCACGTATTTTTGGAAAGTGTGTATAACATGTATTTCTAGTTAAGTGTGTACGACACGTATTTCTGGTTCAGTGTGTACGACATGTACTTATGGTTTAGTGTGTACGACACGTGTTTATGGTTCTTTGTACGACACGTGTGTATGGTTCTGTGTACGACACATATTTATGGTTCAGTATGTACCACACGTATGTCTGGTTTAGTGTGTATGACATGTGTTTCTGGTTCAGTGCACACGACACGCATTTCTGGTTCATATTGTACGACATATATTTCTGGTTCAATGTTTACGACACGTGTTTCTGTTTCATTGTAAACGATACGTATTCGTGGTCTAGCGTGCACGACCCGTACATCTGGTTAAACTTAAACCTGTTACCCTCCCTGAAAGATACATAATTATACAATATATGTGTTAGATGAGTCTTTTGAAATACCCATATAATATTAATGTTTGAACAATTTTTAAGTTAATCACATTAATGGTCATGTATACTGAAATACTGGTTGTTTGAAGTAGATTTGTATAGTTGTAAATTCATAGAAACAATTTCGACATTTAAACAAAATCTTTTACTAATGATACTGGGAAGATCCTGAACAAATTTTCAGTTTTATGTGGACAAACCCAAGTAAGAAATGACCACCTCAAAGGAACATAAATAGAACCATAAACCATTACGTGCATGCTGCAAGTTCTCGGATACCATCTCGCATATTAAAATCACATCATGTAGAAATGCACCAAATGTGTTCCTCATCTAATTTTGAGTTTTTGCTGCTATCCAAAATCAAAATTGTGGAACATATTTTATCGGAATCATTTGGCAATCCTTGCAATATTCTACTTCTTTGCGTAAATCTCTCCAGCGTTGGAGCACACTCAGCTAGCTGTGTTCCCTTAACGGATCATTTTTAAAAATGTTAATGTATTCACATAGAAGTTATTCCAAAGTTAAAATGTTGAAAGGAAATCCTCCAATGGAACGTTGCCATGCACAAAATTTATTTACAGGAATGTACATGTTATATACACGAAGCACTCATAGTACGTTGGCCAATATGTAGATTTGATATTAAAAGCAATGTCTAGCTAAATAAAATCTATGAACGGTCAGCACTGATTTAAATTAGTGTCTCCTCCATGACAGTTTTGAACATTAAAACTAAATATTAAATAAAAGACACTGTTAATTTCAGTGTTTGGTACAGGTTGGCTGTCACTGTGCACAACAGTTCAACATAGAACCCTATGGGGGAAAACCAGAGAACTCTCTTTGTCAGAAAACACTGTCAAACATCCAAACATACTATCCACACTGATCTGTGTCCATACTTGGATAGTTGTAAAATATTGCATTGTACAGTTTTAGGTACTTTAAACCTAACAAGACTGGATCATTAAAATTGATCAATCCATTGTTGTAATATTGACATCAGTTGCTACATGAATTGTTTAACATTTTTCAAGTTTTATGGTTTTTTAAGAGGTTAGTCCTGGAAATAATGTTTACAAGTTATTCCTGGAAATAATGTTTACAAGTTATCAGATTTAGAAATATAGAATACATGATCGGTTGCATAATATCGTGACTTTTTAAACAATACAGAAACCACTGTTAAATCAATTTTAAAGATATGAATCCGAATCAGACACCACTGTGAAGTCAATTTAAAAGATAAGAATCCGAAACAGTCACCAAAGTTTCCATTTTTAATTATGTACAGAAATTAGACACCAATGTATACGCAATCTAACAAAAACTATGAACTAATTTTATAGCTTACTATACAGTACAGGTTTGTATCATTGTTAAAGGTTGTACTGTCACTTGTTATAGCTGTTAAACCCACGTCCTTTGGACTCTGGAGGTCAATCATATCATATCTCCTCATTTTGTACCAAAACATACAACGGTATTGTTAAAAAAAAGTATGCTTATAAAACAGACGGTTCTGTGTTCAAATTTTATTACATCACACTCGGTCAAGTTTCAGGGTAAGAAAATTTACATGACCGAAAGTTTGTGAATTTGGTGATGTCGATTATCAATCCGCTATTGTATGATGCCTTATCACTTATGAACTCATCAACGTATTTTGTAGGAGTAGCACGACGGTGTCACACGTGGAGCAGGATCTTCTTACCCTTCCGGGGCACCCAAGATCACCCCAGTTTTTAGTGGGTTCGTGTTGATCAGTCTTTCGTTTAGTTTCTATATTGTGTTTTGTATACTGTTGTTGTCCTTTGGTTGTTTTTCTATATTGTGTTTTGTATACTGTTGTTTGTCCTTTGGTTGTTTGGTTATTTTGCTATGTTGTGTTTTGTATACTGTTGTTTGTCCTTTGGTCGTTTGGTTGTTTTTCTATATTGTGTTTTGTATACTGTTGTTTGTCCTTTGGTCGTTTGGTTGTTTTTCTATGTTGTGTTTTGTAAACTGTTGTTTGTCCTTTGGTTGTTTGGTAGTTTTTCTATATTGTGTTTTGTATACTGTTGTTTGTCCTTTGGTTGTTTGGTTGTTTTTCTATATTGTGTTTTGTATACTGTTGTTTGTCCTTTGGTTGTTTTCTATATTGTGTTTTGTATACTGTTGTTTGTCCTTTGGTTGTTTGGTAGTTTTTCTATATTGTGTTTTGTATACTGTTGTTTGTCCTTTGGTTGTTTGGTAGTTTTTCTATATTGTGTTTTGTATACTGTTGTTTGTCCTTTGGTTGTTTGGTTGTTTTTCTATATTGTGTTTTGTATACTGTTGTTTGTCCTTTGGTTGTTTGGTTGTTTTTCTATATTGTGTTTTGTATACTGTTGTTTGTCCTTTGGTTGTTTTCTATATTGTGTTTTGTATACTGTTGTTTGTCCTTTGGTTGTTTGGTTGTTTTTCTATATTGTGTTTTGTATACTGTTGTTTGTCCTTTGGTTGTTTGGTTGTTTTCGTTTTGTATACTGTTGCGTTTTTGTATATACTGTTGTTTAAGAAATGACCACCTCAAAGGAACATAAATAGAACCATAAACCATTACGTGCATGCTGCAAGTTCTCGGATACCATCTCGTTATTAAAATCACATCATGTTTGCACCAAATGTGTTCCTCATCTAATTTTGAGTTTTTGCTATAAAATCAAAATTGTGGAACATATTGTATACTGTTGTTTGTCCTTCCTTGTTTGGTTCTTTTTGCGTAAATTGTCCAGCGTTGTACACTGTTAGTTTGTCCTTTAACGGATCATTTTAAAAATGTTAATGTATTCACATGAAGTTATTCCAAAGTTATACTGTTGTTTGGAAATCCTCCAATGGAACGTTGCCATGGTAAAATTTATCTATATTGTGTGTTATGTATACTGTTGTTTGTCCTTTGGTAGTTTGGTATTTTTCTAGCTAAATATTGTGTTTTGTATACTGTTGTTTGTCCTTTGGTCGTTTGGTAGTTTTTCTATATTGTGTTTTGTATTTGGTACTGGTTGTTTGTCCTGTGCACAACAGTTCAACATAGAACCCTATGGGGAAAACCAGAGAACTCTCTTTGTCAGAAAACACTGTCAAACATCCAAACATACTATCCACACTGATCTGTGTCCATACTTGTATAGTTGTAAAATATTGCATTGTATAGTTTGTTTTAAACCTAACAAGACTGGATCATTAAAATTGATCAATTTGTTGTAATTTTCATTTGCTATGAATTGTGTTTTGTATTACTGTTGTTTGTCCTGGAAATAATGGTTACAAATTTGGAAATAATGTTTACAAGTTATATATTTAGAAATTAGTATACTGTTGTAATATCGTCCTTTTAAACAATACAGTTTGGTAAATTTTTAAATATGAATCCGTGTTTTGTATACTGTTGTTTGTCAGTCACTTTGGTTGTTTGGTTGTTTTCTATATTGTGTTTTGTATACTAACAAAACTTTGTCCTTTGGTTGTATAGCTTTTTTCTACATTGTGGTTTGTATATTGTTAAAGGTTTGTCCTGTCACTTGTTATAGCTGTTAAACCCACGTCTTTGGACTCTGAGGTCAATCATATCATATCTTCATTTTGTACCACTACACCGTTGTTTGTCCTTATAAAACAGACGTTTGTGTTGTTTTCTTACATATTGATCAAGTTTTGTATACTGTTGAAAGTTTGTCCTTTGGTTGTCGATTATCAATCCGCTATTTTGATGCTTATCACTTGTGTTTTGTATTTTGTAGGAGTTTGTCCTTGTGGTTTGCAGGATTTCTATATCACCCCAGTTTTTAGTGGGTTCGTGTTGATCAGTCTTTCGTTTAGTTTTTATATTGTGTTTTGTATACTGTTGTTGTCCTTTGGTTGTTTTTTTTTTCTATATTGTGTTTTGTATACTGTTGTTTGTCCTTTGTTGTTTGGTTGTTTTCTATATTGTGTTTTGTATACTGTTGTTTGTCCTTTGGTTGTTTGGTTGTTTTCTATATTGTGTTTTGTATACTGTTGTTTGTCCTTTGGTTGTTTGGTTGTTTTTCTATATTGTGTTTTGTATACTGTTGTTTGTCCTTTGGTTGTTTGGTAGTTTTTCTATATTGTGTTTTGTATACTGTTGTTTGTCCTTTGGTTGTTTGGTTGTTTTTCTATATTGTGTTTTGTATACTGTTTGTCCTTTGGTTGTTTGGTTGTTTTCTATATTGTGTTTTGTATACTGTTGTTTGTCCTTTGGTTGTTTGGTTGTTTTCTATATTGTGTTTTGTATACTGTTGTTTGTCCTTTGTTGTTTCGTTGTTTTCTATATTGTGTTTTGTATACTGTTGTTTGTCCTTTGGTTGTTTGGTTGTTTTTCTATATTGTGTTTTGTATACTGTTGTTTGTCCTTTGGTTGTTTGGTTGTTTTTCTATATTGTGTTTTGTATACTGTTGTTTGTCCTTTGGTTGTTTGGTTGTTTTTCTATATTGTGTTTTGTATACTGTTGTTTGTCCTTTGGTTGTTTGGTTGTTTTTCTATATTGTGTTTTGTATACTGTTGTTTGTCCTTTGGTTGTTTTTCTATATTGTGTTTTGTATACTGTTGTTTGTCCTTTGGTTGTTTGGTTGTTTTTCTATATTGTGTTTTGTATACTGTTGTTTGTCCTTTGGTTGTTTTGGTTGTTTTCTATATTGTGTTTTGTATACTGTTGTTTGTCCTTTGGTTGTTTGGTAGTTTTTCTGGTTGTTTTTTCGTGTTTTGCCATGGCGTTGTCAGTTTGTTTTCGACTTATGAGTTTGAATGTCCCTTTGGCATCTTCCACCTTTCTTTAAAACAATCTACATATATGTGACACACAAAACAGAAAAGAAAAATAATCTGTTCAGTTATATTTTTTTTTAATTTGAAACGATGAACGTCCTATTACGATTGATTTCTTCAGAAACAGGTTTCAAAAAAATCTGTTTGTCCCAATTGTTCACGCTTTTTCAAATGCTGCTATTCAATTTCCTATGACGATTTTTTGGTTTATTATTGAATAATATATTACATGTTTTACGATGTAAAGTCAATCTGATTAAATCTGGAAAATAGATTGATGTCTATTGTTTTTGCTACAACACCAATCTTATAAACAACCTTGATGTAGATTATAACGTTACCGGTGTTAAAAATAAAAGCGAAATGCTAAATTAATTACATAACTGTCAAATCAAATATTTTTTGTTGAAAAGTAAAATACGTTCAAGCTATCACTCAAGATAAGTAGTTGCCAGTGTCGATTTTTCTGGATGAATACAAAGCAGGCAGTTGAGTTTAGATATTTAATTAAAGAAAATAAAGGAATAAATTTACCCGTGTTATATAAATTAGTTGGTGACTTTTACTACATTATTGTCTCTTCAATGATTATTTACTACAGAGTAAGTGTGTTCAAGCCATCCTCTTAGTTAGCAGGATCTGCTTACCCTTCCAGAGCACCTGAGATCACCCCATGTTTTTAGTGGGGTTCGTATTGCTCAGTCTAGTTTTCTATGTTGTGTTTTGTTTACTGTTGTTTGCATTTTGGTCTTTTTTTTAGCTCACCTGGTCTTCTGAAACTACTGAAACAAATTTAACGAAACTTGCCCACAATCATCATTAGGGTATCTAGTTTAAAAGATGTGTCGGATGACCCAGCCTGCCACTAACATGGCAGACATGGCTAAAAATAGAACATAGGGGTAAAATGCAGTTTTTTGCTTTTATCTCTGAAACTAAAGCATTTAGAGCAATCTGACATGTGGTAAAAATGTTCATCAGGTTAAGATCTATCTGCACTGAAATTTTCCGTTGTTGGGTTGCTGCCCCTGAATTGGTAATTTTAAGGAAATTTTGCAGTTTTTGGTTATTATGAATATTATTTTAGATAGAGATAAACTGTAAAGAGCAATAAGGTTCAGCAAAGTAAGATCTACAAATAAGTCAACTTGACCAAAATCATCAATTGACATCTTATTGGAGTTATTGTCCTTTAAAGTCATTTTCTGCAATTTTTTGGTAATTTTTGTAAACTTTTTTCAAAAATCTTCTCCTTTAAATTAACTACTGGGCAAACTTAAACCAAACTTGGCCTCAATCATTATTAGGGTATATAATACTATTTATCATGATTTTAACCTTATTAAACATGATTTCCAAAACCACAGTAGATACAAGTGAGCGACACAGGCTCTTGAGAGCCTCTAGTTTTTGCCATGGCGTTGTCAGTTTATTTCCGAATTATGAGTTTGAATGTCCCTTTGGTATCGTTCGCCTCTCTTACTTTCGTCCATACATGTTGATTTGAACATATGAATATACGTTTTCCTAACTTATAACTGTTTAAGGTCACTTATGGTTATACTCTTTTATTGTTTAAGTCATCTGTGTTGTATGTCTTTGATGAATATTTACACAGTTTTGGCTGTTGGATCCCAGTTATTGTCACGTTAACCAATTATTACTCACATTGTATTAAATAGTATCTCACCATTTTTTTTACAGTGACTGCAACGTGTCGATGGTCAAATGAGGGATGTTACGAAAACGAGGATTGTTGCTCTCAATCTTGTGAACGAGCACATGAAGGTGCACACAAGAGGTGTTCCAAAAGTGAAATCAACCAACCATGCTACGCAGATTATATGTGTGAAGATGGATTACAGTGTGGCCGGAAGTATAAATGTTGTACGCCATATTGGGGAATTTGTAACTCGAATGACGAATGTTGCGATTCGGAACACTTCTGTAATTTCCATAAGGGATTTACATATAAGCGGTGCCTTTTTCCTAGTTTAGCACTTAAGTCCAGAATTGACACTAAATTGTTTTCAGTTGTTATGTTATTTTGGGTACTACAGTGTATTAATTACAGAACATGACTGAATATATCCCGAAAGTAAAGACATTCTTTTATTATGCGAAAAAGGTAAAAATAATAATCGCAAAGACTTGGTGATATAAAAAATCAAACATAGTTAAAGTATTAGGATAATATTTTAACAAATACTATATTTTCGATTTTGGATTTTTACCCCCCACCCCCCTCCAAAAAGATATTTTTTAAACCATTAAACTGAAGTACAACAAAGAACCGTTCTGTTCGTCGTTTTTTTTCTTTTGAACGAGCAAGACGGTAAAAATATGCAACCGCGATGTCTAATTGTAGGACATCAAATTAGGTGAATATTGCGTTAAAGATGTATGGTAAGAATATTCGTTTCACATGCACTTGTCATCGTTAGAAGAAAAAGATAACTCCTTTAATGTCCTTTCAGAGAAGAAAAATGAAATACTCGTGTTCTTGCTTACAAAACACAATAAATGAATATACTGTACATTCCTTAATAAAACAAATGCTCCCAGTTACGATGATACATGTATCTCTCCTGAAATAAAAAGGTTTTAAAATTAAGAATCGAGGAAAACGTTTTCTAGGATGTTTTGCAACATAAATGATACCATATTAAGATCAAATAATGTTTACAAAATAAATGTTGCCATGAGCTCAAATCACATTTCAATTTCATTTTGTACAAGTATGATCCTCCGATTTATTTTTATATTGGAGCACTTCCACTTAGGGTTTATCAAATAATGTTATTCTCTATGAAATCAAAATTTAGTTATGAACTGCTTTTTTTGTAATTCGCAGTTTCAGAGTATAATGCATACTGGGTAATATTTTCAAAAGCGTACATCAAAACTTTATGATTGGTTAAAAACGTTCTATACAATGGAAATTAAACCAATGACGTGGCGTTCACAGTGAAATTGCCCAATTATGAAACGGCTAATTCCAGTGTTTGTGTATTCAGTTTTAGAGTCCTGCCACTGTTTAATTTCCTTTATTTAGAATGTATTTCTTTTATTATGACAATCAAAAAAATTGTGTTTGTATATTTTGTGCCTATTTGCATATTGTTTTTAAATGATGCATATATATAATTGTTATTAAATTATTTTATTGTACTTAACTTCATACACGAACACTGACTATTTATGTACACTCAGTTACAACAATTTTTACGACGGGGGCATTAAGTGTTACCCTTGACCGTTCGTCTTTCCGTCCGTCCCATTTTTGTTTCCGCATTCTAACTTAAGTTTACCTCATGCAAATTTTATGAAACTCATACACAATGCTAAGAACCAAAACTTGCTGACAGAGTTCGAATTTGGGAAGCGAGTCACTTACCGTTATAGAGTTATTATAAGGTGCAAACATGTCATCTTATAAATAAATTGAACCCAGACCATTTAAGTTCGGAAAATTAACATAAGAAACTTCAGTCCAAACTATAACGTAAATTACACAATGGTTTTACTCTAACCTTAACTTACACTCAAAACAAATTGTATTCCTATTAAAAGGGTAAATTTGGGTTAGGGGAGAGAATACTTTGGATCTATAATGCGTTTTTAATAATGGGTTTCATAATCATGATTCAGAATTAAAATAATTTGTTTTACTTCAAAAGAGAGGCGAAAGATACCAAAGGAATATTCAAACGCATAAGTCGAAAACAAACTGACAATGTCATGGGAATAAACGAAAAAAGACCAAAAGACAAACAACAGTATACAGAAAACTTAAGACTGAGCAACACGAACCCTACAAAAAACCGAGAGTGATCTCAGATGATCCAAAGCCTCGAATATATTTTTATGAAAATGGTTGACCGAACGTTAACACAGCAGTAAAAGAAGATAGTGCCTTAAACATTTGGGAACCTCTTAGTTGTTAATAAAAAATGAGGTAACACAATGTGACAAACTGAGATGTCTAGATGTCTTTTGGTTATGTCTACCTTTATTCTGCTGTCTCATAACGTACATCCAATATGAGGGGTGTGACACGGGGTGCTCATTTCCCAAATCTAGCATTTTTGGTATTTTTTTCTCACTTTTTTCGTTCTTTTTCACAGATCCCATTTTTTTAACCCCCTATATCCCAATATCCCACACCACCTGTTTTTGTGTACCCCCTATATTCAACATCCCAAAAGTGTGTCACCTCCTCCGATATCTCTTGCTAGTACACGTATAAGAAACTCGACTATTCGAAAAAAAAAAAGATTTAAAGCTAAAATATTGGATTTAACATTTAAATCTGAATCTACTATCAACTGTTGTTCTTATCGTTTATTTCTAACCCTTACGTTTAACATAGACGTGATTATGACAGCTGATTCAATATCTACCTTGAAACAACGTTCCTTTCAACGATATTGACATCCGTTTTTCTGCTTCGTTGAATATGCCTTCTTATTAATTGTAAATTAAGAAAAACAACATTGTCAACACAATATAGTGACATTTAGTAAATATCGTGTAGCAACATGCTTATTGAATTTCATATTTATTGATTGGTTGAACAATACGATAATTAAGTTATTACACGGAAACGAATCCGATATAGATTTTCCATTTCAAAGCTGCTTGTTTACACAAAATGATGTCAGTAAACAATTTGTTATCAGATTTAAGAAGATTTAATTTGCCATGATCAATTAGTTCTATTTGTAATTATTGTCATTTGTTATTTGAAGATTACCGGTGTGCATACAGAGTTGACAGCATTGATGTTCGTAGAATACTAAAGTGCCCGGATGATTTTTCGTAGAATACGACAATTCCCAAAAGACTTGTGTTATGAATAAGCTGAGATTTTTTTTTAGTGTAATCAATTGTCACATTGTGGGTGTAATTTAAATGAATTACTTATATACAACTTTCAGTCCACAATGAAAGTGTTTTCAAATAACCTTGAAACCAAGTTTCCAAATCCGTAATTATTTGACCCTGCCTGCATTTAGAGATCCATTTGTACTACATGTAGTGGTTTCCTTTAGGAGGAACATATATTTTCACTGACAATAAAAAGCTGGCGGAAAGAGCAAATTTATCGGTGCGTAATGTGTGTAATTTTTAAGTTTTTGTTTAATCTTTTAAAGTCATATAAGTACTTCAAACTTTCAATTTGTCGATACTTTCTATTTCTTGATACACGCTTCTCTCCTGCTGCATATTTGAGTAGCATGCATGCATGATTCCAGTGGCGGATCCAGGGGGGGATCCGGGGGATTGGAACCCCCCTTTTTTGACGATCAATGCATTTGAATGGGGACATATAGAACCCCCCCCACCCTTTATCCTGGGTTGGGAACCCCCTTTTAAAAATGGCTGGATCCGCCCCTGGAATCGCCTCCTCGTGCTTCCAGGAAATTTGTAGTTCTTGGTCCATCTGTAGCATAGTGGTTCCAGAGACCTCGATAACCTTCAACCCAGTAGTTTGTCACATAGTTGGGATATTCTGGTTTTGGAAGGTTTATGTTGTCAATTTCTTCTAATGCGTTAAACCATACATCTTCGACGGTGTCAGTTGGAAGTATTGATAGTACAGCTGTCTTTTCCATTCTAAGTATAGCTGCTGTACGGACAAATCGGTAGATACTGTCCTTTTCATTGTAAGTACAGCTGCTGTACGGACAAGCTGGTAGATACTGTCCTTTTCATTGTAAGTACAGTTGCTGTACGGACAAGTTGGTAGATACTGTCCTTTTCATTGTAAGTACAGCTGCTGTACGGACAAGCTGGTAGATACTGTCCTTTTCATTGTAAGTACAGCTGCTGTACGGACAAGTTGGTAGATACTGTCCTTTTCATTGTAAGTACAGTTGCTGTATGGACAAGTTGGTAGATACTGTCCTTTTCATTGTAAGTACAGTTGCTGTACGGACAAGTTGGTAGATACTGTCCTTTTCATTGTAAGTACAGCTGCTGTACGGACAAGTTGGTAGATACTGTCCTTTTCATTGTAAGTACAGTTGCTGTACGGACAAGTTGGTAGATACTGTCCTTTTCATTGTAAGTACAGCTGCTGTACGGACAAGCTGGTAGATACTGTCCTTTTCATTGTAAGTACAGCTGCTGTACGGACAAGTTGGTAGATACTGTCCTTTTCATGGTAAGTACAGTTGCTGTACGGACAAGTTGGTAGATACTGTCCTTTTCATTGTAAGTACAGTTGCTGTACGGACAAGTTGGTAGATACTGTCCTTTTCATTGTAAGTACAGCTGCTGTACGGACAAGCTGGTAGATACTGTCCTTTTCATTGTAAGTACAGCTGTTGTACGGACAAATTGGTAGATACTGTCCTTTTCATTGTAAGTACAGCTGTTGTACGGACAAATTGGTAGATACTGTCCTTTTCATTGTAAGTATAGCTGATGTACGGACAAATTGGTAGATACTGTCCTTTTCATTGTAAGTACAGTTACTGTACGGACAAGTTGATAGATACTGTCCTTTTCATTGTAAGTACAGTTACTGTACGGACAAGCTGGTAGATACTGTCCTTTTCCTTGTATGCTGGATGCAATTTATCTTGTAACCGGAGAGCATGATTCTTCTTACAAACTCATTTGTGTCTCCTCCGGGACTCGAACACGGTTACCTCTGTGTTACAAGGCAATTCTGTCTGATTACCTATACTAAGATATAAGAAGTTGTGGTAAGAGTGCCAATGAGACAACTCTCCATCCAAGTCACAATTTGTAAAAGTAAACCATTATAGGTCAAAGTACGGCCTTCAACACGGAGCCTTGGCTCACACCGAATATCAAGCTATAAAGGGCCCCAAAAATGACTAGTGTAAAACCATTCAAACAGGAAAAACAACGGTCTAATCTATATTAAAAACGAGAAACGAGAAAAACACTTATGAACCACATCAACAAACGACAACCACTGAACATCAGGTTCTTACCTGTATTTTAATCAAATTTAAATTGCTTAAAAGTCATAGCACCTCATATCAACATATATTGTACTTTGTTTGAGTGAATAGAATGAAAATGTATTTTTAAAATGTAGGAATAGCAGGAAGACACCTTTAATTAAGCATACATACATTTTTAATCAATCAGGAAACATTGTGTCAAGGAAAAAGCCTGAAGAAAATAGACTGTTTTTTATTTCACTCGGTGTTTTGACATGCATCAGAAACACATGACACAAGAACCAGTCTGAAATTAATAACGCGCAACATCTTGCATTTTTTGTGCATTAATTCATACTGTTATTGTTACACCAAGATTGTATAGCATTTAAATCATTTTGCAATATGCTGTTTATTTTTTCAATGTTTTTGTTATGAAAATGCAATGTTGAATCATCAGCATATAAATCCATGTCGGATTGTTTAACATGAAGTGGTAAATCATTTATATAAATTAAAAATAACAGAGGACCTAAAATAGAACCTTGAGGCACTCCATATTTTACAAACGATTTATCAGATTTAATGTTAGCCCATTGAACTTCTTGTTGTCTCTCAGACAAATATGATTTTATCCAATCTATCGTATGTTCTCCGATATGATAAAATTTTAACTTTTCTAAAAGTATGGCATGGTTAATAAGGTCAAAAGCCTTACTGAAATCTAAAAACACAGTACCAACTATTTCTCCATTATCTAAATATTTTAACCATTCATCAATTAGTTCAGTCAGCGCTGTTTGACATGAATGACCTTGCCTGAAACCTGACTGAGCGATATGTAACAATTTTTTTATTATTTAAGAATGCATATAACTGTGTACATACATGTCTCTCAAAAATTTTTGATATGGTATTTAAAATAGAAATTGGACGATAATTGGAGGGAATATCTGTTGGTCCTCCTTTGTGTATAGCAGTTACTCTTGCAAGTTTAAATTTTTGCGGACCTATAATTCGACGTTATACTTTTTTTTATTAGAAAAGTTAGTGATGGCGATATTATCTCTGCACTTAGCTTTAAAAATTTGGGACCAATTCCATCTAAACCTCTCCAACAGAAATGAGTTTTAATTTATAATTTTCAGTTTCCTTTGATTTTTTACTCGTAAAAGTTTGTAGCTTAGAAAAAAAATCCATATCTGAAGTATTATTTCCAATAAGTTTTTCAGCTACGGAAGAAAAATGAACATTTAGTGTATTAACAATATCTTGGGGGTTATAAACAGTTTGATTTTCATACTGCATTTTAGGTGGAAAAATATTATCCATTTTTCGATTTAACTCATTAATGTGATTCCAAAGTTCTTTACTATTTTTGGAACTAGATATAGCGTTCTGATAATATTCCTTTTTTGCATTAAATATTAACGACGTTGTTTTATTACGCCACATTTTAAAGTTTACCCAATCTTTTTTTTTTCATTGAACCATTCGGCTAGTTTAAATGTTTTTACTCTTTTAGTTTTCATTGGTGCGTGCTTGTTAATAACTTGATTAAAAAGTTCATACCATTTGTCGACAGAAATATCAATATCTTCTTCCATTTCAACAATATGAAAAAGGGATTGATGTAAGTCTGCACAAAAGGCATCTTCATTAAAGTTTTTGAAACACCTATACTTTATTTCGATATGATTTTCTTTCTTTACCTTTATATTGATTTTTCTATTTAAGCATACAGGGTAGTGGTCACTTAAAGCATATGAAGGAACATGACAATGAGCAATATTTTCAGGATTAGTAGTGTAAATATGATCAATAAGAGTTTCTGATTTGTCACAAATACGTGTTGCAGTGCAAATTTGTTGTTGAAGATTAAAATGGTTTATGAAAATCATCCATTTTTTATTTTCAATTTTTATCAAGTCAATATTAAAGTCCCCCATTAAAATGATCTCTTTGTTTTCTGAAAGAGCTGCATTAAATTCCTCCTCAAAAAGATATATCCAGGACTGAGGGGAATTTGGTGGTCTATAAACAGTACAAATGAAGAAAGGTTTAGATTTTGACGTCACAAAGCCGTGATATGCAATTTAACGAAGAGCGGAGCAGAGTAATACAGACAGTGGGAACACCGATAAGAAAAATTATCACAAAAATAGATCAAAGGAAAAATTACACCAAATAGCGAAAATGCCATTTAATTGATTGTCTCATTCTTGACGATTTCCTTTAATTCATTAATAAATAATAAGCCAATAAATTTAATCTTAGCCACACCATTAAGTAACCAATCAGGACCTAACTAGTGTTAAGTAATAATTTCAAGATGGCGTGTATATCGACTGAAACTAAAATCTACGCACCGTGATGCAAAGCAATAAGACTTACTGATGAAACCTAAGATTGCAAATTGTTTATATTTTAGAAATAATTCGTTCATGCTATGCTCTATGCTCATTTTAACATGGATATGCATTATATTTGTCAATATCTTTATACCGAGCGTTAGCGAGGTGTAAAATGTTGACAAATATAATGCCTACCCATGTTAAAATTAGCATAGAGCATGGCATGATAGAATTATTTCGATTCTACTAGGAAAATTTAGAACGTTTTTACTTCGAAGCGGACCTATAATTCGCGTTCAAAAGGCATCCATTTTGATTTTATGAAGCCAAAACGTTGTAAAAAATCAACCGTTTCACGATAAACAAATGAAAAGATACATGTAAACTTACTTTTAGAATGATTTTATTTAATTTCCTAGCGAGCAACACCAAAACAAATGTCCATTTTGATTTCCGGCGTTGTTCAAAGCACAGCTGACGTTGCTATTTCAATTCATGTCTTATTGGAATTAGAACATGGCTTTGTTTCCAAAGCGAAGGAGGGAACGTCATATTAGAATTCTTATTTTAATACTCTGAGAAGTTATCAGCATTTGCTTTCAAATCCTAGGTCACAATAATTCCCGCTAAAGATAAATTTATCGTAATCACTGACTTACTTATTGATCGCTGTTAGCCTAAAGTCCAGTGGCAAATATTTCATTTCGTTACTTTATGACAGATTAAGATTCATTGAATAAAAAGAACGACAGATGGAAATTTGAACAAAGAAAAAGAGGGAATGTTAGATAAGGGAAGAAAATGGCCTTGCAACCTAGGATCCCCAAAAGAATTATTGCAAGGTTTACTAATGTGCAGATAACGTGACTCCCTCTCAGCACAGTGTATCACATTTAACAATGTCTCCATTACAACCGGACATTGCTGTCTGACAAAAAGAAGGCAATAAAGCACGTGTCTATTGTCAGACCGGTGCATCTTCATTAAAGTTTTGAAACACCTATACTTTATTTCGATATGATTTTCTTTCTTTACCTTTATATTGATTTTCTATTTAAGCATACAGGGTAGTGGTCACTTAAAGCATATGAAGGAACATGACAATGAGCAATATTTTCAGGATTAGTAGTGTAAATATGATCAATAAGAGTTTCTGATTTGTCACAAATACGTGTTGCAGTGCAAATTTGTTGTTGAAGATTAAAATGGTTTATGAAAATCATCCATTTTTTATTTTCAATTTTTATCAAGTCAATATTAAAGTCCCCCATTAAAATGATCTCTTTGTTTTCTGAAAGAGCTGCATTAAATTCCTCCTCAAAAAGATATATCCAGGACTGAGGGGAATTTGGTGGTCTATAAACAGTACAAATGAAGAAAGGTTTAGATTTTGACGTCACAAAGCCGTGATATGCAATTTAACGAAGAGCGGAGCAGAGTAATACAGACAGTGGGAACACCGATAAGAAAAATTATCACAAAATAGATCAAAGGAAAAATTACACCAAATAGCGAAAATGCCATTTAATTGATTGTCTCATTCTTGACGATTTCCTTTAATTCATTAATAAATAATAAGCCAATAAATTTAATCTTAGCCACACCATTAAGTAACCAATTAGGACCTAACTAGTGTTAAGTAATAATTTCAAGATGGCGTGTATATCGACTGAAACTAAAATCTACGCACCGTGATGCAAAGCAATAAGACTTACTGATGAAACCTAAGATTGCAAATTGTTTATATTTTAGAAATAATTCGTTCATGCTATGCTCTATGCTCATTTTAACATGGATATGCATTATATTTGTCAATATCTTTATACCGAGCGAATCATTGTTGAAAAGAAGTTGAAATTGTACATTAAAAAACTATACGTTAAGCTGTCTACACATTTTTACCTAAGCTGGATAATATAGGCACACGGACGTGCAATACTGCCGTTTATTTCGATTGAACAACCGAAGCTACAATAAATAATAACCTGGCATATTCACGTCAAGAGATATTTGTTTTCATACTGAGATCTGTTTCGCTTGATGACCGTGTTAAACATTTGTCAATTGAAATAGTTTGGCGAAACGAATAATGGTCAATTTCTTGAATTCAGATTTTTCCTCTCACGTAATTTCCAAAATACCTAACTTTAAATCATTGAGTGAATTCAATTAAACTTTAATGTATTCATTACTGAATGTATAATTAAACGCATGTAACTTAAGAAATAATTCATGGCAGCCGTAGATTTGTTTTCATTTAACCATGGGTTGGGCATTTATATTCGATTATTTTACCTCGAGCGTTAGCGAGGGGTAAAATATGAATAAAAATGCCCAACCCATGGTTAAATGAAACAAATCTACGGCTGCCATGAATTATTTCGATTCTAATAGGACAATTACGGTAATTTTGTCAACCGTGAAAGCCCTATACACATGATACTGTTTAGCTGTTCCGTATCCCCCCCTGTATTTAATAACAGAATTTTCATTATTTTGTGCTTGAATATTGTATAGTGTGCACATTCATCCGAAATACAAGGTGAATAGTTATTTAGGCTTCATCAACACAACAATGTTTGAAAGAACACTCATTTAATACTAATACGAAATAAACGCTTGTGACCTAATCAAACAGAAAATCAATTGGGTAGTCAGGAATCCGGGTCCGTTCGCCTTAGTAGCTGTTCGCCCTAATACCTGTTCGCCCAGGGTCCATTCGCCCTGATTTTTTTTTTTATTCAATTGTTGACTTGTCTCATAATGTTTATTATTTGAACTTTTGTTGAAAAATTCGCCGAATATTTGTATTGCTGCAACCAAATATTTATTTTCCTTTGATTTGCATAGTAGAATACTGGAATATAATGTTTTAATCTTTATTGATATTTGTTAACAATTCTAATAATTCTAGTCAGTCAATTTATGCAGAATAATAATAAATGAACTTATAAATCCTTTTCATGTTTTACAATTCGTACATATACAATATTAGGTCAATGTCAGAAAAATATAGTTTTTTTTATGAGGCTGAGAAACTAGGGAGATTTTACCGAGCCCTTCCTTCCCCAGTTTTGTGCCGAATACAAAAAAGTATATATTTTTATGACATTGACCTAATATTGTTTTTATACTTCAACTAAAATGAATGCATTGATAGCTATTTATATTGTAACACAAATTTCAAACTTATTTTCATCCCTTAATGAACCCCTGATTGTGGAAAAAGTGTTCCATGATGAAATTGACATTGCACAAAATATAGGTGTTACTATATTTAGGAAATAAACACAACTAGTTGCAGTAAAAATCATTGTTTTTACTCATTCAAAGCTGACTATGTTGTTGCTTTCACGTGCAACAGACGATTTGTACATGCATACAAAAAATAACAAAATAATAATGAAGTCCCATCAATTTATTATTTAACAATATTTTTTACAAATTCAGTTCTTGTTTTTTGTAATCGAATAGGAAGTAGGTCGTTTAAAGGGGGTGTAACGCGGAACAGCCAATTTTGTGCATTAATGCGTTTGCGCTGAAGGTAGATATACTTTGATTATACTGGTTGAAGATAATAGGTCGTCATATTAGAATTGCAAGCATTGTATCACTCCTGTGCTGCCCCCTTTCCTGATGGAGTATCTAGCATTCTTTGTGTTGTTGATATTTTGCTAAATAATATCAAGTCTTTATTGATATATCAATGCTTTTTCTTAAGCTTAAACTTAAATAATAACATTATACGTGTATGTTTCATTATAGTACGTTATTTTGATTGGCTAACAGCAATCTCGCGTCATTCTGAAATTAACCTTCATTTCAAAATGAAATGTAACATTCATGATGACACGAGCTTCCACAATAAAGTGGACAGGTAAACAAAAGAAAAACTTGATAGAAATCGTGTTTTCATGATCCTAGCAAAAATGTAATTATAAGTATTGAATGCTTCTTTCAGATATTTTATAGGGCTGTAAAGCGTTGACCGCACGCATATTTTTAGAATGAAGCGCTTCCGCGCTTTATACAAAATGTACTTCGGTCAACGCTTTAACACCCCAATAAATTACAAAAGAAGCATTCAATCTAATTTATTTTCATGTTAAGAAACGAGAAATACCTTATTGAATATTTCTTCTGAGTTTTTGGTTGATAAGCATAAGAGTTGTTGAAAGGTCAGTTGCTCTGTCGTGTCTACTAACATCAATTATAGATTATTAAGTTTGCATGTATGGCAATCATGTTGCTTTCAATGTACATTTACAATATGAAATTGTACACAGTTGAACAGAAAAAAAAATATACAGACAACATAATGTTAAAAAACAACGAAGGTATAAAAATCTGTACAAAGAACTACATAGGAAACATAACACTGAGCGAACGCCACCAAAAACTGAGCAACACGAACGCCACCAAAGACTGAGCAACACGAACGCCACCAAAAACTGAGTAACACGAACGCCACCAAAGACTGAGCGAACGCTACCAAAACTGAGCAACACGAACGCCACCAAAGACTGAGCAACACGAACGCCACCAAAGACTGAGCGAACGCCACCAAAGACTGAGTACCACGAACGCCACCAAAGACTGAGCAACACGAACGCCACCAAAGACTGAGCGAACGCCACCGAAGACTGACCAACACGAACGCCACCAAAGACTGAGCAACACGAATGCCACCAGAGCAACACGAACGCCACCAAAGACTGAGCAACACGAACGCCACCAAAGACTGAGCAACACGAACGCCACCAAAGACTGAGCCACACGAACGCCACCAAAGACTGAGCAACACGAACGCCACCAAAGACTGAGCAACACGAACGCCACCAAAGACTGAGCAGCACGAACGCCACCAAAGACTGAGCAACACGAATGCCACCAAAGACTGAGCAACACGAACGCCACCAAAGACTTAGCAACACGAATGCCACCAAAGACTGAGCAACACGAACGCCACCAAGGACTGAGCAACACGAATGCCACCAAAGACTGACCAACAAGAATGCCACCAAAGACTGAGCAACGCCACCAAAGACTGGGCAACACGAACGTCACCAAAGACTGAGCAACGCCACCAAAGACTGAGCAACACGAACGCCACCAAAGACTGAGCAACACGAACGCCACCAAAGACTGAGCAACACGAACGCCACCAAAGACTGAGCAACACGAACGCCACCAAAAACTGAGCAACACGAACGCCACCAAAGACTGAGCAACACGAACGCCACCAAAAACTGAGCAACACGAACGCCACCAAAGACTGAGCATCACGAACGCCACCAAAGACTGAGCAACACGAACGCCACCAAAGACTGAGCAACACGAACGCCACCAAAGACTGAGCAACACGAACGCCACCAAAGACTGAGCAACACGAACGCCACCAAAGACTGAGCAACACGAATGCCACCAAAGACTGAACAACACGAACGCCACCAAAGACTGAGCAACACGAACGCCACCAAAGACTGAGTAACACGAATGCCACAAAAAACTGAGCAACACGAATGCCACCAAAGACCGAGCAACGCCAACAAAGACTAAGCAACACGAACGCCACCAAAGACTGAGCAACGCCACCAAAGACTGAGCAACACGAACGCCACCAAAGACTGAGCAACACGAACGCCACCAAAGACTGAGCAACACGAACGCCACCAAAAACTGAGCAACACGAACGCCACCAAAGACTGAGCAACACGAACGCCACCAAAACTGAGCAACATGAATTCGTTCCACCAAAGTCTGATGCATTCACGAACGTCCACCAAAGACTGAGCAACACGAACGCCACCATAAGTACTGAGCAACTAGGTCGAACGCCACCAAATTGACTGAGCTAACACGAACGCCACCAAAGACTGAGCAACTAGCATTGAACGCCACCAAAGACTGAGCAATCACGAATGCCACCAAACGACTGAACAACACGAACGCCACCAAAGACTGAGCAATCACGATTTTACGCCACCAAAGACTTGAGTAACAATCGAATCGCCACAAAAACTGAGCAATTCACGAATGCCACCAAAGACCGAGCAACGCCAATCAAAGACTAAGCTAACACGAACGCCACCAAAGACTGAGCAACGCCATCCAAAGACTTGTTTCAGCAACACGAACGCCACCAATAGACATCGAGCAACACGAACACCACCAAAGACTGAATTAAGAGGAGTTCTCAGATGTATAAACAGTAGGGTGTAAGCAGTTTCATGCTCGATAATTGCTTACAGAACTTCAGTCAAATCATAGAATGAGAAAGAAATGAATTGTAAAACATACGGATTTTGTTTTTATATGATGTATTTATTGCAGATTTCACTTAATGTGTTCATCACACAATTGTGATGAATAAACTACCATGCGAATTAGAGTATACTGGTACTACTTATGGGTTCCAGTACATGTACAACAACATTTGTACCTGCCTTGACATGTATGTGGCCCATGGCAATAACTGCGAGCACATGCGTTATGGCAATTTTGGTAGTGGCACGTATATGGGTAGAGATTTATCAACTTGTCACAGTAACCTGTATTGTAATGACCAGCACTCTGACCTGCAATCATAGAAAACAATTCAATATTTTTATAAAACAAATACTTTTATTTATACAAATTCAATCGCAGGTATCTGTACTACTAAAATAACGAGGTCCAATTTGTTAGCCGGCATGACGTCAAAACGACGAATCAAATAATTCAAATGTATATATAGCTTATACAGGACAAGTGTTGATTAAAGATTACACCATTCCAGGCCCTTTTGTTTTCCACATAATTAATATTACCAATAATTAACAAGTTCCGGGTCGAATCCGATACCGATACCAATAGCATATTTCACATATGTAGTTTTCCGGTTGTAATAAGAAAACCAGGACGGGTTTAAACAGAAAGATTTTGAAAGCAGAGAAAACTGTGCACCTTATCATCAGCATGACTTTATCAGATGACAATACGAATTCTAAAAATCCAGACTAGAAATAAAGCGTAGGTAGATACTTGAATTCTGTCAAGGACTCGCGGGTGTGTTCTAGTAATATTTATAATTATAGTAACATAGAGTTATTGCATGAATATTGTTCCGAGTAGATTTGTTTAGTGTACTAGCTTCCGAAGTTGCTGTTTCTCCCGTAAGCACGTGGCATTTAGAAGCAAGACAAAAGTATGGTCACCTAGGAGTCAGTTAATTAATGTGTCCGGATAGGGGGTTATTATTAGTTACATAGTGTGCTAGTGACCTAATACGATATATATGGGGTCAGTAAATTCCATATAGGGTGAGAGCTTCTTCGCTCCCACCCCATACAGATTTTCTGAACCCATATATATCGTATTAGGTCACTAGCACACTGTGTAACCAATTTATCTTACCGACTATCTTAACATGTGGCATTAAGATTAGTGGCCTATCAAAGTGTTCAAGTCTTCAATATAAAAATCGTAAGGGTTCCGCGGAACCCAGTGTCTCGCCTACTTTTGCTGTTAATCGCTGCTGCCCCTTTCCTGATGGAGTATCTAGCATTCTTTGTGTTGTTGATATTTTGCTAAATAATATCAAGTCTTTATTGATATATCAATGCTTTTTCTTAAGCTTAAACTTAAATAATAACATTATACGTGTATGTTTCATTATAGTACGTTATTTTGATTGGCTAACAGCAATCTCGCGTCATTCTGAAATTAACCTTCATTTCAAAATGAAATGTAACATTCATGATGACACGAGCTTCCACAATAAAGTGGACAGGTAAACAAAAGAAAAACTTGATAGAAATCGTGTTTTCATGATCCTAGCAAAAAAATGTAATTATAAGTATTGAATGCTTCTTTCAGATATTTTATAGGGCTGTAAAAGCGTTGACCGCACGCATATTTTTAGAATGAAGCGCTTCCGCGCTTTATACAAAATGTACTTCGGTCAACGCTTTAACACCCCAATAAATTTACAAAAAGAAGCATTCAATCCTTAATTTTATTTTCATGTTAAGAAACGAGAAATACCTTATTGAATATTTCTTCTGAGTTTTTGGTTGATAAGCATAAGAGTTGTTGAAAGGTCAGTTGCTCTGTCGTGTCTACTAACATCAATTATAGATTATTAAGTTTGCATGTATGGCAATCATGTTGCTTTCAATGTACATTTACAATATGAAATTGTACACAGTTGAACAGAAAAAAAAATATACAGACAACATAATGTTAAAAAACAACGAAGGTATAAAAATCTGTACAAAGAACTACATAGGAAACATAACACTGAGCGAACGCCACCAAAAACTGAGCAACACGAACGCCACCAAAGACTGAGCAACACGAACGCCACCAAAGACTGAGTAACACGAACGCCACCAAAGACTGAGCGAACGCTACCAAAAACTGAGCAACACGAACGCCACCAAAGACTGAGCGAACGCCACCAAAGACTGAGCAACACGAACGCCACCAAAGACTGAGCGAACGCCACCAAAGACTGAGCAACACGAACGCCACCAAAGACTGAGCGAACGCCACCGAAGACTGACCAACACGAACGCCACCAAAGACTGAGCAACACGAATGCCACCAGAGCAACACGAACGCCACCAAAGACTGAGCAACACGAACGCCACCAAAGACTGAGCAACACGAACGCCACCAAAGACTGAGCCACACGAACGCCACCAAAGACTGAGCATCACGAACGCCACCAAAGACTGAGCAACACGAACGCCACCAAAGACTGAGCAGCACGAACGCCACCAAAGACTGAGCAACACGAATGCCACCAAAGACTGAGCAACACGAACGCCACCAAAGACTTAGCAACACGAATGCCACCAAAGACTGAGCAACACGAACGCCACCAAGGACTGAGCAACACGAATGCCACCAAAGACTGACCAACAAGAATGCCACCAAAGACTGAGCAACGCCACCAAAGACTGGGCAACACGAACGTCACCAAAGACTGAGCAACGCCACCAAAGACTGAGCAACACGAACGCCACCAAAGACTGAGCAACACGAACGCCACCAAAGACTGAGCAACACGAACGCCACCAAAGACTGAGCAACACGAACGCCACCAAAACTGAGCAACACAGAACGCCACCAAAGACTGAGCAACACGAACGCCACCAAAACTGAGCAACACGAACGCCACCAAGACTGAGCATCACGAACGCCACCAAAGACTGAGCAACACGAACGCCACCAAAGACTGAGCAACACGAACGCCACCAAAGACTGAGCAACACGAACGCCACCAAAGACTGAGCAACACGAACGCCACCAAAGACTGAGCAACACGAATGCCACCAAAGACTGAACAACACGAACGCCACCAAAGACTGAGCAACACGAACGCCACCAAAGACTGAGTAACACGAATGCCACAAAAAACTGAGCAACACGAATGCCACCAAAGACCGAGCAACGCCAACAAAGACTAAGCAACACGAACGCCACCAAAGACTGAGCAACGCCACCAAAGACTGAGCAACACGAACATACCAAAGACTGAGCAACACGAACGCCACCAAAGACTGAGCAACACGAACGCCACCAAAACTGAGCAACACGAACGCCACCAAAGACTGAGCAACACGAACGCCACCAAAAACTGAGCAACATGAACGCCACCAAAGTCTGAGCATCACGAACGCCACCAAAGACTGAGCAACACGAACGCCACCAAAGACTGAGCAACACGAACGCCACCAAAGACTGAGCAACACGAACGCCACCAAAGACTGAGCAACACAGACGCCACCAAAGACTGAGCAACACGATGCCACCAAAGACTGAACAACACGAACGCCACCAAAGACTGAGCAACACGAACGCCACCAAAGACTGAGTAACACGAATGCCACAAAAAACTGAGCAACACGAATGCCACCAAAGACCGAGCAACGCCAACAAAGACTAAGCAACACGAACGCCACCAAAGACTGAGCAACGCCACCAAAGACTGAGCAACACGAACGCCACCAAAGACTGAGCAACACGAACACCACCAAAGACTGAAAAAGAAGGGGGATTCTCAGATGTATCAGTAGGGTGTGCAGTTCATGCTCGATAATTGTTACAGAACCAGTCAAACATAGAATGAGAAAAAGAATGTAAAACATACATTTTGTTTTTATTGATGTTTTATTGCAGTTTCACTTAATGTGTTCATCACACAATTGTGATGAATAAACTACCATGCGAATTAGAGTATACTGGTACTACTTATGGGTTCCAGTACATGTACAACAACATTTGTACCTGCCTTGACATGTATGTGGCCCATGGCAATAACTGCGAGCACATGCGTTATGGCAATTTTGGTAGTGGCACGTATATGGGTAGAGATTTATCAACTTGTCACAGTAACCTGTATTGTAATGACCAGCACTCTGACCTGCAATCAAAGAAAAACAATTCAATATTTTTATAAAACAAATACTTTTATTTATACAAATTCAATCGCAGGTATCTGTACTACTAAAATAACGAGGTCCAATTTGTTAGCCGGCATGACGTCAAAACGACGAATCAAATAATTCAAATGTATATATAGCTTATACAGGACAAGTGTTGATTAAAGATTACACCATTCCAGGCCCTTTTGTTTTCCACATAATTAATATTACCAATAATTAACAAGTTCCGGGTCGAATCCGATACCGATACCAATAGCATATTTCACATATGTAGTTTTCCGGTTGTAATAAGAAAACCAGGACGGGTTTAAACAGAAAGATTTTGAAAGCAGAGAAAACTGTGCACCTTATCATCAGCATGACTTTATCAGATGACAATACGAATTCTAAAATCCAGACTAGAAATAAAGCGTAGGTAGATACTTGAATTCTGTCAAGGACTCATGGGTGTGTTCTAGTAATATTTATAATTATAGTAACATAGAGTTATTGCATGAATATTGTTCCGAGTAGATTTGTTTAGTGTACTAGTGTTGCTGTTTCTCCCGTAAGCACGTGGCATTTAGAAGCAAGACAAAAGTATGGTCACCTAGGAGTCAGTTAATTAATGTGTCCGGATAGGGGGTTATTATTAGTTACATAGTGTGCTAGTGACCTAATACGATATATATGGGGTCAGTAAATTCCATATAGGGTGAGAGCTTCTTCGCTCCCACCCCATACAGATTTTCTGAACCCATATATATCGTATTAGGTCACTAGCACACTGTGTAACCAATTTATCTTACCGACTATCTTAACATGTGGCATTAAGATTAGTGGCCTATCAAAGTGTTCAAGTCTTCAATATAAAAAATTCGTAAGGGTTCCGCGGAACCCAGTGTCTCGCCTACTTTTGCTGTTAATCGCAGGCTCAACAAAAATGAGGAAAAAAATTAATAAAAATATTCCTCTCTATACTATCTTTTGATTGTAAGTAGCTTCTGTCCAAGTTTGGTAAAAATCCAGGATAGTTTATGAATCTAATAAATGTTTTAAAAACTTAAACTGCAGACTGTATGTAATGTTAACTGGAAGAAAAACTAAGTCCATTTATAAGTAAAATACGGAAAAAATGGAACAAAATTTTAACAAAATTTCCTTCTAGATACTAGCTTTTAATCATAAACAAGCTTCTGTCCAAGTTTGGTACAAATCCAGGATAGTTTAAGAAAGTTGTTAAAATCTTATAAACTTTATCCACAGAGTGAATGTAATGTTAACTGGCAGAAAAACTAAGTCCATTTATAAGTAAAATACGGAAAAAATGGAATTTTTTTTTTACAAAATTTACTTCTGGATACTATCTTATGATCATAAACAAGCTTCTTTCCAAGTTTGGTAGAAATTCAGGATAGTTTAAGAAAGTTATTAAAATTTCAAAAACTTTAACCACAGAGTGAATGTAATGTTTCCTGGCAGAAAAACTACGTCCATTTATAAGTAAAATACGGAAAAAATGGATTTTTTTTTTTACAAAATTTACTTTTGAATATTATCTTATGATCATAAAAAAGCTTCTGTCCAAGTTTGGTAGAAATCCAGGATAGTTTAAGAAAGTTATTAAAATTTCAAAAACTTTAACCACAGAGTGAATATTTGTGGACGCCGCCGACGACGACAACAACGACGACGACGACGACGCCGACGACGGAATGTAGGATCGCTATGTCTCGCTTTTTCGACTAAAGTCGAAGGCTCGACAAAAACCTACTTCCATTTGTCTATATAAAACAAATGCCAACAATAACAACTTGTTAGTTTTTTATGTGTTTTCTGCATTTATTTCAATCGTTCATCATCAATTTCTTCATCTGTTGTTCTGGCGAAACGTTTCAAATTTTTCTTCAACGCCGTGTTGTTTTTTATAAAGGGACGTAACACCACTACTAAGCGTGTATTAAAATAAACTGGCAAGCCTACTAACCTCATATGAAATATACACGGTCTCCACGCTGTCGCTTTTAACCAATAATATTCCGAGAAATGTATAGGAGGTAAAGATAAATCTTTCTGCGGGTGTTACCTTGTGAACTAACACGTTAAACAGTTACATCCGACTCAGCTTGTCGCTCGGTCTACATGTAGTACAAAAAGCAGGGTCTATATACATATTGCAGTAAGATATTATCGTCTTGAATATGCATTTAATTTGAAGCTGGACGCTAAACAGTCACACGTCAACATCAGCAACTTGCTAAAGCGCGACAAATTTAAAAAGGTTATTTTCACTACATTGTTCATGCATATGAAACAGTTATTTTGATGTTTGGCATTTTTTTAACGATTAAATCGTAATATAAATACAGCTCCATCATATTCAGTTTCTTTAATCTGATGGTGGAGGTATAGAACTTAGGAGTAGAAATGCTAGAAACGCCATTATTTTAAATGCACCTGTTACACTGTAGCCGGATATGACGTAGTATCTTATTTAATAATGTATTTGATCAGTAAAATGCCAGAAAAGGATTATGATTGAGTAATCACTTATTATATATGAAAATAAGGAGATGTGGTATGATTGCCAATGAGACAATTATCCACTAGAATTCAAGGCTGTTCACAATATAATTGTAGCAACACCAACATTAAACTTATAGTACGCATGTGCATTATGATGTGAACTTTTAAAATATGCCAAATTAGAGTTTGACCTAGATTTCGCGGATCACTGACTATTTAAATGTGGAACATAGAATCAAAACAATGGTTTAACACGGAAATTAGCATGACCTGGAAAAATGCATGAAGACATAAAAATGTCTTTGAGGATTAAAGGACGCCTTATAATTTAATGCTTAATTATATCGTAGCAGCAGTAAAACTTTGCTGTTAATGAAGTTGTGTTCTTGGAATCTAAAATTATTATTGTATTTTTCTGAAGGATTCTAAAACTATTACAATTTCAACCAATCACAACGTTTTGGTGTACGCTTTTAAAAATACTACACGTTATGCTTCAGATTCACAAAAGGAGAGTCATGGAAAGACGACGTAACAAGTCATGCATGCAATAATTACACACCGGACCACATTGCGGAAAATTTACACTGATCGAATTTACGAAAGCCTAGAAGGAAAATTCTAGCTTTAAAATTCGAAGTTCAAAATCTGAAGTTTAAAGATAAGAAAATCAATTTCTAAGGTGTTGAATTATGTGTTTGTTAAAGAAAGCATTATGTGACCTTAGTGAGCATTATATGTTAAGGGTTTTTCTCATTGTTGAAGGGAACACGGTTGCCTATAGTTGCTTATATCCACTGCATTTGAACGTTGGTGATTAGTTTTCTGATTGGAAATCATACATCATCTCAATTTTTTTTTAAAACAAGAACTGTGTATTTGATGGATCGTAAAAATAACATCAGCAGCGGTGTCGGCCCGGTAGCACTTAATTACGTGTGATATCATTCTATTGCGTACAATGCGAGTATCAAGAACAATCCCCAACAGGCACGTTGGATAAAGTTTAAATCAAATTGCATGGAGAATGCGATTCTTTAAATCATGTACTAAGTTAGATATTAGTTGCTGTCACAATTTGGATTGCAACAATTTAGAATCGAAGGACATGTGATTCATACTTCCGTAAAATATGTTCTCTAAACGTATTGCTTATTTGTAAATGTCATTGTGAAAGTCTATAGGAAGTCGAGTAAACATTGTACTGTTGAAAATAGAGTTGCTCTCTTGTTTGCTTTACTAATCAGAATAAACATAATAATCAGAGTAATTAATTATAAATGCAAGAAAAATACAAAAAAGGAGTAAAAAGATAATGGCAACGCGAACAAGCTTTAAATTAAAGTAAACGGATTAGAGGCGTTTATATGTTCCGAAGGAAGGTATTCCATGATATTTTCCGAAGGATGGTTATTCCATATTTGTTCCCAGGGAAGGTTATTCCATATATGTTCCTATGGAATATCATTCCATGTATTTTCCCAGGAAAGGTTATTCCATATATGTTTCAAAGGAAAGGTTATTTCAAATATGTTCCAAGGGCATGTTATTCCATATATGTTCCTATAGAAGGTTATTCCATATATTTTCTTATATAAGGTTATTCCATATATGTTCTTATAGAAGGTTATTTCATATATAGTCCCAGGGAGTGTTATTCCATATATGTTCCACGGGGAAGATAATTCCAAATATTTTCCAATGACATGTATTCCATAAATAACCCAACTGGAAAGTTATTTTATGCGTATTCCAAATGGAAGGTTATTCCAAATATGTTCCAAGGGAATTGTTTTCAATATCTGTTCCAAGGGAATGTTACTCGATATCTGTTCCCACGGAAGGTTATTCCATATACTTC
>CM029605.1:1869664-1942580 GCA_017311375.1 Mytilus coruscus
ACATAGTATGTTTATGGCTCTATGCATTCTAGAACATCTGGTTACCTTATACTTTTCCAGTCAAGAAATTTGTGATAAGCTTCCATAGGGGTATAAATCAAAACTCCAAATGCTCTGAAAATTGATAATCTAGCAGACTGTACATTTTTAATTACCTCAGCAACGGAGGTGTGGAAGTTCATAATGGTTCAAATTTGCCATGTTAACATTACAAATTATTAAAGCTGTACCTCCAAAACTGTAGGGGAGATGGCCAGACAAACAAAGTATCCTAATATGGACGGACAGGGTAAATTGATATTATCCCCCACTCGACTGTTGCTGGGGCATAATTACATGTACTGTAGCATGTGTAAGGGGACTAGAATTGTGTTTTATTGGCACTCAGTATAAATTTCATGTAAAATAGATATAACAAGAGACAAGTAGACACGCTGAAATGTCTTGCCTGCTTTACTATTCATGATAAATTTTATGTTGATTGTCCTAAATATGCTAAAGATGTAATTTTACTATTTAAGTATCATATAAACTTAACATAACCAATGATCCATGAAAAAAATACTGTCTATAAGCAAATAATGTCAAGGTCAGAAAAACTAAGCCAGACAGACATTTTTTTTTTTAATTTACATTGTATCATAGGTCAAATTTATTTGTTCAGTGTATGTTCAATGGTGTTAATATGTCCTTTGATTGAGTTAAGCTATTTCAGTTGATATTTTATAGTGTGTCTTTCTATGTTGTGATGTTACGCTATTGTTTCAGAAAAAGGGTGAAGGTTTGGTACCATTTAAACGTTTAAACCCGCTGCATTTGTTTGCACCTGTCCTAAGTCAGGAATCTGATGTTCAGTAGTTGTCGTTTGTTGATGTGGTTCATAAGTGTTTCTCGTTTCTCGTTTTATATAGATTAGACCGTTGGTTTTCCTGTTTGAATGGTTTTACACTAGTAATTTTGGGGCCCTTTATAGCTTACTGTTCGGTGTGAGCCTAGGCTCCGTGTTGAAGACCGTACTTTGACCTATAATGGTTTACTTTTATAAATTTTGACTTGGATGGAGAGTTGTCTCATTGGCACTCATACCACATCTTCTTATATCTATGTGCACCTTACAACCATTGCTTACACCAAATATAGCTGATCTCTTAATTGATTATAGCTTGCACCGTATACAACAAACAGACCAAAATATGAAACTTAATATTGACCAATGAACCATGAATATCAGGTCATGGTAAGATTAACCCTGCCCAGACAGACATTTTTTTACATAAATTAGGCCGTTAGTTTTCTCGTTTGAATTGTTTTACATTGTCATTTCGGAGCCTTTTATAGCTGACTATGCGGTATGGGCTTTGCTCATTGTTGAAGGCCGTACGGTGACCTATAGTTGTTAATTTCTGTGTTATTTTGGTCTCTTGTGGAGAGTTGTCTCATTGACAATCATACCACATCTTCTTTTTTTATATGTACACCATGCATACAATCAGTTGCAGACAAGACAAAAAATTAAATGGCCGAATTCATGATATCAGTAATTGTTTAATCTTGGTCAAGCCATTTTGATAATTTTCTCAAACTACAAGCATAACACATGGAATATTAATATGAAATAAGAATTGAAATCTTAGGAAATCCAGAATATAAAATTCTATTCTCATCAATTTACATAGACTGAAAAGGGTAAATAAATGTAACTACATGCCTATTCCATACATGTATATACAAATGTAGCAGATTAACTTTTCCTTGATCTGTTGATTGATAGTGTTTTTTTTTATTTTGTCACTTTGTATGGACTCCTTTTTAAATTTGCACAGGATTCAGCATTTTTGTTATACCATTTTGACTACAAATACTGTAACAAATACATACCAGTTACATGTACATGTACTGTAGCTATAGGGTCTCATCTACATGTATATCTAATCAAGTCATTCATTTGATTGTATATCTCACTTCCACTTACATCTGGGGAGCAACAAATGTGTAATTCTGAAAATTTAAATTCCAGTGATTATTATAAATATAAGACCTGAACCTGATGAACTGTTTTCCAAATAAAAAAAAAATGGCAATACATTGTACAACTGAAAATTCATTTAGATATATGTCAAATTCACACAAACAACAGTTGTAAAAAATATTCACCAAGAGAGAAAACAATTACTTTTTCTTTTAATAACCAATAAGTGAACATCACTAGCAAAATGACTAGTACTACATTGTAGTTTTCTAGATTGAACTGTTGTGCATTTGTCAGGATCTTTAACAGCTGACTAAGCAGTATTGTTAGGTTCATTGTTGAAGGACAAGGTCATAATAGAAGTGGCTTAAAAGAGCTTACATTCCCTTTATTTTGACTGTGGCTCATCATGATAGTTTTCTTATTGGCAATCCTACCACATCTCCTTATTTTTAAAATTACTAAAAATTTTCAATCTGCAACAATTAAATTCTATTTATATACACAGCTACTTTTGCATAGGTACTATTTCTGTACCAAAAATATGTAGTACTGGAAATCTACTTTTAATATTCAGTACTATTTTGTTACTTTAGAATTATTGTAATATTTAGGTACCTGTATTTAACAGTACTTGATTTGTACTTGAAATTTAAGTACAATAGTTTTTTATTCATGTTATTACACCGTTATATTTTCAGCATTTTGAAAGTTTGTCTATTTTAAATCTCTTTTAAAGTTATGATTTTCAAATATGGAATATTGTGATCACTGTGGGTATTATTTCTGTACCAAATTTTTAGTACAAAACAAGTACTGTAAAATACAGGTACCTAAATATTACAATAATTTTCAAGTAAAGAAAAGTACTAAATATTAAAGTAAATGTCCACTACTACAGACTTTTAGTACAGAAATAGTACATTTTGTACCTATTCAAAAGTAGCAGTGTACATGTACATTATATATATATTGATTAAAGGTAAACTGATCATCACTATGAAGCAATGTTCAAAACACTCTGCCATTATCAGAAATCAAATTTATTTTAACTCCAATGACAATGTATATGTGCAAAACACTCAAAACTTTTTAAGTAAATGTACCACAATCTGACAGAAATCATACATATACACAATCATGATCAGTGAGGCATAAAATTAAGGTCAAAAGATATACTTTTGTTGGATGCTGCATCATAATTATTACAAGTTAAATGAATGCAAGTCATTGAGTACATGTAGTTACTATAGCTAGTACATAATATTTGAACTTAAAATAAAGGATAATCTGATTATTATCAGTCTCTGATCAGAAATGAAGCCACACAACAGTGAAATATAAGTCTCAGAGATGCACATATACAATCATTGTATATACATGTATGATTAAGATTAATACTTAGCATTGGCTGTCAACGTACATTTTTTCTACATGTAAAATGGACTGTCAGACATGGAGTCATTGGACACTACATGTAGGTTACTTCATTCCAGTATCAGTCATTATCAATAGTCAACTCCTCTGCCCATACCTTGTAAAACTGCTGAAAGAGAGAAACAGTATTTAGCATGTGGAGTAGTGGACGCAATACTATGTCTATTCAAAGAGTTTTGCAAACAGTTTGTTTATAATATTATACACAAATTTCTTTCTATTTATATTAAACTTGAATTATCCCTTTCCTCCATAATGACGCCTTTTGATGCCAGTCCACCCCTTTACTCCATAATGACGCCTTTTGATGCCTGTGTAGTGCCTCAGTTGAAACGATTTGCATATGAAAAAATCTGTATCAGACTTAAAAATTTGTATCTTATATAGAAAGGATATTCATGCGAATATCTTACTGGAATTTCATGGATGAAATATTCGTTTTCACAATGCATTAATACTTTAAACCTGATGATTTTTTTATTGAAAAATCCTATGCGAATCAGGTGTTTAAAAATCTTTCCATGGAGTAAAGGCCTTAGGGTTATACTATCAAATATCAACTAGGGCTCTCACAGGGTTGGCAAAGTATTACCCGGGTCCGGGTTTTCCCGGGCTGGGCAATACTCCCAGAAACGGGTAATACTGGGCAATATGATTTTTTGAGCTTATTTCAACACAAAATAGTAAAGACTTGTTGTAGTTTCATAGTATTATAGCTAAATATATACATTTTATACAGATAACCATTGAGAGTCATTTCTAGAAGATTGAAATTTCAATTTCATTCTCTTCTCCACTAATTCTATGTAGGCAGAATACAAGATTTGCACATTTTAGGATACCTTCCAAGCATTGTTTCAATAATCCAAACTTTGAAAAAAATGCATTTTATTGCAGTGTTTGAGTAAACATGGTAAATAAATTTAAATTGCTATGCAATCATATAGCTAAATAACACCCTACAGGGTCATGTCATTAACCCTATAGAAATGAAAAGGCTGATTATTGTTATATAAACATATGTGTTCTAATCTGAATAATTACTTATTAATTAGTGATGTACATATAAATTATGTAAAAGTAATTTTTCTTACATGTATATTTAAATTGTTAATTCTTAATATTAGTTATATATATTTGAATTCTTTGGCTTTATGTTTACAGTTTGACCAATCTAGACAGAAGGGTGATTCAATAGATTTTTAGGAGAATTATTGAGAAAGGCTTTTTCCATAAATATTTGTCTAATGTGTCTTTATGTACACTTGTCTCAGAGTTGCTAGAATAATACTTTCTCAAATGCATACACTTGTTTTATAAGACTCTCAAACAAGAAAACTTATTTATAAATCAAAATATGTTTATTAATATCTTAAATGTATTGCATTTGTGTTTGATCACTGGATCCTGTTTAAAATTCAGGCCAATATTTTATATTACCCAGTATTGCCCAGAATTACCCGGTAAAACCCAGTAAAACCCAGGTTTTCCCAGTATTTCCCACTTGGCTGGGCAATACTATAAAACCCGGTTTTTGCCAACCCTGGGCTTTCAAGAGCCTGTGTCGCTCAAATGTATTCACTGTTGTTTTGAAAATCATAATTAGTAGTATTAGATACCCTTTTAATGATTGAGGCAAAGTTTGATTAAATTTTGCCCAGTAGTTTAAACTAAAAGCAAGTCATCCCATTGTAGTCTTACAATAGTAACTGAAGACCCCTTGTCATTATTAAATTAGTTTTCAAGTTGTGACCATTTGAAATTAATTTTTATACAATTTTCCCTTAGACTTCTATAATAAACCCTTTGATCTTTCCTTTTTTAGTATGGAACCTTGACGCTCAATTTCATAGAGTTCCATAGAAAGGTACACTGTGTGAGATTTGCTCATTGTTGAAGGATGTACTGTGACCTGTAGTTTATGTTAACTTCTATGTCATTTAATCTTGGGTGAAGGGAAATTATATCATATTTTCATATAATTATATATTAGTTCAGGTGTATGAACATATACAAATGATGTACAATGTGTATTATTCCAGACTTTAATGTTTGGAAACCATAGGTTCCTTGTTTTTGGCCCATAATTATTAAAAGGTTTAGTCTGTTACCCCAAAAATTAATCCAAACCTTCCTATTGAGGTATGGAACCTACTAAGTGGTACAATTTTATAGAGATCCTACACTTATACACAATTTATTGCCATGAAACTTAAAAATGCTTGTTTTGGACCATAATTCCTAAACAGTTTCTAAAATAAAATCATCTGAACTGAAACAAAATTTGAACTTGATATGCAACTTGTCATGGTAAAACTATACAATAACGATAATTATCAGATCAATATCTTCATTGATCTTATAATGTTAATTGTCAGGAAACTAGAAAATGCTTGTTTTGGCCCCTAATTTCTAAACGTTTGGAGCACTTATCCCAAAAATTCAATCCCAGCCTTCCCTTTGTGTAGTGATACATTGCATTACATTTTAGAGATCCATACACTGAAACACAAGTTATTGTCTGAAACTAGAAAATTGCTTGTTTTTGCCCCTTTTGGCCCCTAATTCCTGAACCTTTGGGGCAATTACCCCAAACTCAATCCCAGCCTTCCTTTGTGATATGGAACCTTGTGGTACAATTTCAGAAAGATCCATACACTGACTAACACAAGTTATTGTCTGAAACTAGAAAATTTTTATTTTGACCCCTTTGGGCCCGTAATTCCTAAACTGTTAGAACCATAACCCCAAAATCAGTCTCAACCTTCCTTTGTGGTTTCAAACCTTGTGTTTAAATTTCATAGATATCCATCATTTTAAACTAAAGTTATTATCCGGAAACCAAGTGTCTTTGACGATGCTGACGACGACGTCGTGATACCAATATACGACCACAACATTTTTTTGCTGTCGTATAAAAACTGATTATTTGCGTGAATTTTTCTAAGTCCAAGGACTACATGTACATACATGTAGCTCTGCAAAAATAAAACATCTGAAGTTTTTTTTTCTGAACAGAATATATATTGAACTTGATCTGTAAACTTGTCATAATCTATATATAACATGTATAAGGGTGAGGGTTGGGATTCCCCTAACATGTTTAACCCCGCCACATTCTGTATGATGTGCCGGTCCCAATTCAGGAGCCTGTAATTCAGTGGTTGTCTTTTGTTGCTTTGTAACATATTTGTTTTTCGTTCATTTTTTTGTACATTAATGAGGGTGGTAAAGGGTTATTTTGGTGCAACTTGTTTTGCCATTTTTATTTCACGTGCAGCCGTGAAAAGGGTTCGTTATTCACCGTGTTTCGTGAAATCGGTAAAAAGATCAACATGCAAAATTTTTAAAATTGTTTGTTCATCGTGAAATGGCAATTTTATTTCGCGTTCTTTCGTGCAGATACCCCCTTTACGCCCCTGATTAATTAGGCCATTAGTTTTCTTGTTCGAATGTTTTACATTTGTGATTTTGGGGCTTTTATAGCTGAGTATGTGGGCTTTGCTCATTGCTGAAGGCTGTGTCATTTTGGTCTGTTGTGGAGAGATGTCTCATTGGCAATCAATTACATATCTTCTTTTTTTATATTGTATCGTCTTGTTGTCGTTATTGATTCATGCCATTTGCGAGTTCAAGACTTATGGGAACATTTCCCTCCCCTAGTTGGAAATCCCTTGGCCCTTGTGGTTGTTTTCTGTAATCTAAATATGTTTGAATAAAAAAAATCTACACAATTGTTTTCCTTCTGATATGACGTTAAATCTAATGTCAAAGTGAGGTACAGCCACCTGTATAAGAGTGTACACCAGATTAGGTATTTGAGCTGGCTTTCAGTTACTGCTAGCAAGTCTGGAAATTTGTCAGTGATTGTCTTGTGTCATGTAATACATGTTTCAGTATGTGATAACTGCAAGTGTTTTGTTATCTATATAACTTAGAGTTAATCATAGATAAGATACATGTAATACAATGTACTATGTAGTATCGGTTTGATTCATACACAAATAAAAAAAAGTGACAAATTTATACTGTATACATTACATGTAAGACTCAGTCAGAATTTATCATATCCATCTCCTTTATTCATAAAGAATTTTCAATCTGCCATTAAAGTAAAGTAATCTTTATTTACAGTCAGGTTGCATATATTTCATAAAAGAACAATTCTGTAGCGGGTTATCGAGCACTGGTCAGGGCAGTCTAATAATAAGGAACAAGAGCTCTTAAGAGCTCTTTAACCGACTGATATTAATAAACAAAACATACATGTGTCTGGGAAGTTCAACACTAAAAGAATTCAATATGAGAAACTAAATGCTTTTGAAAAGATTTAAGTATCCATCTGAACATTGCAGTCAGGACGGATTGGTGAATTCAATTGATTGAATGAATGAAAATAATGCAGGTAATCAACTAATAAGTTAGTAGTATAACTTTAGTTTAAAACACATTAACCTTATCTATTTTGATGAAGTAAAGTAAACAAACACTGAAACAGTTAATATTTTTCATAGATAATTTCTTCTTGTTAAAATTTTTATTTATTTTTTATTATATTTCAAATCGATAGCTTAAGACCCCATGACTTCGTGAATAATAGAAGGCAAGCTAAGTAACTGTTTACAAATAATATATCTTATAATTCAACTGGAATTAGAAATTAGATGCGTACGGACCTATGGGGCGAACGTGTATAATTTGGGAGCGAACGGACACGATACAAAAGTCGAAGATGAAAACCATTCTCATTCAGTCATTGCAGATTTCTGTTTATTCCTGCACTATTAAATCATTTGTTTGAGTTACCTGTAGTATATCCTCGAGTATTCATAGCTCCTTGGTATTGTTTGTCTTGTTAATTTAACTGAAACAAATACTGTTGTTGTTGACAGTTGACAATCGGCTGTCGGCGTCCTTCTCTTCAAAACGCGTCATAATCTGTATCTTTCAAGCGTTTTAACAAACCGACTCCGGACGAGAGATTCACGGATATTGTTCTGATGTTCAAAGTGTCCTTGTGAAAAATAGGTACCTGCTAGTTCCCCCATTCTTAAGTTACTATACAAATCTTTGGAACATATAACAAATTATTTATATATATATCTCTATACATGTTTAACTTTAATTCAATGAGAAATAAACCAGCCTTGTCTAATTGGCAATCATTTACCACACATGCACTTATTAAAGCTTTCAAATAATATTTTACTGTCAATCAATAATTTAACATACATAAAATTGAGAATGGAAATGGAGAACATGTCAATGAGACAATAACCCGACCAAAGAGCAGACAACAGCCGACTAATGCATCTGGGACACTATGTATATTAACAGACATTAAATTTATTTATTATCAATAAAGTTTAAAATATAATTAAAAATATTTGAAAAGCTTACAGCTTTTTTAAGTTTGGTGTAAATTTCCTGGTTTTAAGAATGTAACTTTTTTTTAATAACAAAGTGTAAATGTAACCATTCATTTTTTCTGAATAAAACATTAATCTAAGAATACAGGGACATTGTTTTGTAATTTTAAATGTGTCCCAGTGCAACAATTGATCATGCAATCTTTCAATTTCAATGATTATAAAAAAAATTTGCTTCTTGTAAAGATCTCATGTTATAAAAAGCAAAACAATAAATTGTAATATTCATGCAACTAAGTGTTAAACCTGGAATAACTAGTTCAATTTAACTATTAACATTTCCTGTCATTATCTACTGTTATGGACAGAATGCAACTTTTATTAACTTTGGAACTATTTAAACATGTTGATATAAAACATTTTTTAAAGTATATTATGTTTTGAAACTCAAAATTAAGTTTAAGAAAGAGAAAGAAATGCAGTTCATTTTAAACATATTATAAAGAAATACTTTTTATGTTTGAAATCAGAAGCAGATTTTAGGAGGAAAAAAAGGGGGGGTATTTCACCACATTCCCACCTTTTGGAGACTTTTTACAAGTCTTCTCACTCTTTTTCACGATGCTGGACCCATGTCTGCCAATTATTGCAACTTTGCCCTTTTTTCTGTAACTATTTTCCATCATTGATAGGAAAAAAATTCCCATAATAATGGGGACACTCAAAATTTTACATTAACCTTTTTCCAGAGTTAAGGACAATCCTAAATAAACTACTTAAAATTTACCTTATATTTAATACCCAAAATTATCAAACTAAATAAAGATAAAGCTTTTACATGTTTTAGTTAAAATTTTCCCATTGATTGACAAACCCGGACAACTCATCAACTCATAAGGAAAATTGAGAAATCTTTTACATTATAAAAAACAGTATGGAATATTTTTTAAAGTATACAAACAAATAAATTGCTATCCAGTCAATACACATATAAACCCTGATATTATGATATTTATTTCTTCCTTATTTAGGTGAGGGATCAAGTTATTAACATTCACCACTTTTATAATGCACGTTGAATCAAACATTTTTGATATTTGTGAAAGCATAGCAGTTTTATATTGCACTTTCAATATACTTAAAAATTGATAAACATTCAAATTTACATTTATTGACTAACTATAGTATATATAAAATTCTTTTCTGTAAATATACTTACTTGTTTTTATTCATATGTCCTAATGTTAAACTTATGTGCGATTCAAATTGCTCACAATTTTTCTTGACTTATAAGTTTGAGGAAAAGTTTTATGCACAGTAAAAAGGAGATAACTCATGTTTGGAAGTAAATGATATATATATATTATCCTTTCTTTTCTTTGCAATTATGGGAAGTAAAGAATCCATTACAGTAACAGTAATCTATTTCATAAGTTGGGGTTACTCTCACATTTTTAAAAGTATAAAAGTGAAGAAGACATAAGATGTGTGAAAGTAATTAAATTTACAAATTAATAATTATAGAAATATTACTAGTAAATCAATTAGTCCATCACTATAATATATGCATCTATGAATTTGAAATTCAAATAAGAGTTACACATGTATACAAAATTCCATTTTCATGACTCTACTAGAGATAAATGTAAACAGTGATAAAAAATATAATTCAAGACCCAACATATTTTTGTAGTTGCATCTAATCCACTATCAAGGGAGATAATTCATGCTTAAAAAAGGATAAATATCAACCATTTACATTGGTTCTATGTCCTTCTTTATGTACATCTTGAGACACAAAGAATAACAGCTTTGAAATGATTCAATTTTGCAAAATTGAAATGAATAATAGTATGTGTAAAATTCAGGTGAATTTGTTTTCATATTGCAAAAATTTAACTCAATAAATTTAAATTTCTCTTATGAACTCATGGTTTAATTCAGATAAAATGAAAAATAAATTTCACAGGAGTTTTGATTCATGTTAATTTTATGTGAAATTGTTCACGTGAATTTAACGTGAAATTTTCACGTGAATTTAATATGAATATTTTCACGTGAATTTCACGTGAAAATAGATTTTTAAATTAAATTGAGATTCCAGGAATATATGATACATATAATACAAGGTATGAGATGTTAACAAAATTTTGATTTTCAGTTAATTTTTATAACTTAGACACCATTTATATTTTTTCACGTGAAATTCACGAAATTTTTACGTGAAATTCATGTGAAATAATTTCACGTGAAATTTACGTGAAAATTTAATGTGAATTTCACGTGAAATCTCTTCACGTGAAATTAACGTGAAAGTTAACGTGAATTTCACGTGAAATCACTTCACGTGAAATTAACGTGAAATTCATGTGAAATTCACGTGAAATTCATGTGAAATTCACGTGAAATGAGATTCACGTGAAATTCACGTGAGCAAAATTTGGCTGTGTACTTGGATTCTATAATATGCCAAATCTTGCCGTGTATTTAGATTTTGAATTTTGGGCTCCGTTCTAAATTTGGTCTACATTGAGGTCCATAGGATCTAAAATTAAAGTATTATGATTTCATCAAAAATTGAATGACTGGGGTTATATGATATACCGAATTTTGGATTTTAAATTTTTGAACTGTTTTCCAAGTGGTCAACATTTAGGTCCAAAGTGTCAACATTTAGGTCCAAAGTGTACAAAATTAAATTGAATATTTGGGGTTCTTTGATATGCCGAATCTAAACGTACATTAAGATTTTTGATGTTGGGGCTAGTTTCAAAATTGGTCCATTAAGGTCAAAAGGTCTAAAATTACACTTTGTTCATTTCAACAAATAATGAATATATTGGATTCTTTGATATGCTGAATCTCACCATACCTTATTTAGGAGATTGGAAGACACCCTTAAAGAGCTAAGTTTATGGTTAACGCAGCATGTCCCACTATGAATTTACGTTGTCTTGTCGGTAGGTCCACTTTTTTACATCCTGGATAGGCATCCAAAGCTAGATATTTTATATTTTTTACCAGCTCATAGTACGTTTACTTACAATGCAAACAATTAATAAATTTATTTTGTTGAATTGGGTTCAATGGGTGTTGAAGTACTTATGTATATTTGTCAGTTTTTTTTTTATTGATTTCGTCATTCTTAAACAATATCAAATACAGACCCAGCTTGTTCCTGATATAACTGTTCTGGAGTATTTGGACCATACACTCATAGTCATGATGATGGATGGATGGATGGCTGCTTAATGTCCAGCGGCAAATTAATTTGCATATTCAGGAGGAAAACATGTTAATGGAATATGAATATTAACCCTGCTTTGTACTATACTGACACGCAGAGTCGAATGTTTAACGTGCTATTTCACAAGGTAACAGTCCGCAGAAAGACCTATCACCTTACCCGAATACATTTTTCTGACTCCGAGTCGGCCAGTATTTGAAGTTCCGCGTGTCTAGCGGAGACGCAGTTTTTAAATTTCACTATGAAAGTCTTTGGTTTGACCCGGTCAGGGTTCCAACCCACGACCTCTCGCATTCGAGGTGAACATGCTGCCACGAGACCACGGAGTCGGTGCTGTATGGTCATGACCATATGCGTATGGTCCAGGTAAATAATACGATGGACGCTGAAAAGATTTTTTACTGTAAATTGAATTAGGTATGACATAAACCGTTTAAAAAAATAATTTTGACTTACTCCATCATATGGTAATCATTATTACATGATTACAAGACAAAATGAATTTTAGTGAATTTTTAAAACTACTTAAAATTATATCGAAAGCATTTTACAATTTTCTTTATGGACTTTTTACTTACCCATCACAAAAAATATGTCGGCTTTTGAAAATAACTTTTAAAAAATCTAAATGAACAGTTAAACAAAAAGTTAGTTGTTTTAATAACATGCACTTGGTGAATTGAATACTCCCTGTTCCCACTTTGATTTTGCTAACATTTATTTTCTTTTAACTATTCAAAATTCATGAATAGTGAACTGTGTTTTTTTGCACTATTCACTATTCAAGTTTATTAAATTGTCATGAATAACTGTAGTATCTACTTGTATATATAAAAATTAGAAAAAATTGGTATGATTGCCAATGACACAGACATTACAAGCTTTAGGTCACCGTACGGCCTTCAGCAATGTGCAAATCCCATACCGCATAAATCATAAATGTAAAAGGAATTCAAAAGAGAAAACTAACGGGATAATTGTTATTCTTCTAAACGAGTGCAAAATATCCATGATTTTTACTTATATTATATATATATATTTCTAACGACGCAATATTTTCATATTATCAATCTATATCATAAAATAAAATATTTTTATGAGTAATCATTTAATAAATAAATATTATTTTGCAAACGATAATTTAGATAGGTTTGCAGTCAAAACGAAAGTAACGTAAGTAGAAATTCTATAGAATTATATAGTATTAAGGTATAAAGAGAAAAGATATTTGTTAGGCCTATCCCTTTTTAATATTTAGACTGAATTATTTATTTTTTACGTAACATTACATTTGATCATGCATCTAAAACCCACTTCTGCATATATCTAGAAGTTTACGGTACAATTGTCGCACTCAGTTTGTTACGTATATTTCTAGGGGTGGGGTCTACTTTTATTCATAAAGCATTAAAGTGAGCATTCGTTTCAGACTCATTTCACTATCAAGATGTCCACACTTAACGTAATCGACCGACTGAACGGCCGAACCTAAGAAAAAATACACCACAGATCACGTTACGATCGAGTTTTGAACCCCCGTTTCCCCTAATTACAAGTATATCCTATATATCACAAGAAAGGTAATAAAATGAGGAACAAAAGCTATATAGTGAATATGTGGCACAGATGCGATTTTAAGGGTAACGAGCGACCGAAAACCGAAAACGGCCGAAACCTAAGAAAAATACACCACAGATCACGTTACGATCGAGTTTTGAACCCCCGTTTCCCCTAATTACAAGTATATCCTATATATCACAAGAAAGGTAATAAAATGAGGAACAAAAGCTATATAGTGAATATGTGGCACAGATGCGATTTTAGGGTAACGAGCGACCGAAACCGAAAACGGCCGAACCTAAGAAAAATACACCACAGATCACGTTACGATCGAGTTTTGAACCCCTGTTTCTAATTACAAGTATATCATATATATCACAAGAAAGGTAATAAATGAGGAACAAAAGCTATATAGTGAATATGTGGCACAGATGCGATTTAGGGTAACGAGCGACCGAAAACCGAAAACGGTCGAACCTAAGAAAAATACACCACAGATCACGTTACGATCGAGTTTTGAACCCCTGTTTTCCTAATTACAAGTATATCCTATATATCACAAGAAAGGTAATAAAATGAGGAACAAAAGCTATATAGTGAATATGTGGCACAGATGCGATTTTAGGGTAACGAGCGACCGAAAACCGAAAACGGCCGAACCTAAGAAAAATACACCACAGATCACGTTACGATCGAGTTTTGAACCCCGTTTCTAATTACAAGTATATCCTATATATCACAAGAAAGGTAATAAAATGAGGAACAAAAGCTATATAGTGAATATGTGGCACAGATGCGATTTAAGGAGTAACGAGCGACCGAAACCGAAAACGGCCGAACCTAAGAAAAATACACCACAGATCACGTTACGATCGAGTTTTGAACCCCCGTTTCTAATTACAAGTATATCCTATATATCACAAGAAAGGTAATAAAATGAGGAACAAAAGCTATATAGTGAATATGTGGCACAGATGCGATTTAAGGGGTAACGAGCGACCGAAAACCGAAAACGGCCGAACCTAAGAAAAAATACACCACAGATCACGTTACGATCGAGTTTTGAACCCCCGTTTCTCCTAATTACAAGTATATCCTATATATCACAAGAAAGGTAATAAAATGAGGAACAAAATCTATATAGTGAATATGTGGCACAGATGCGATTTTAGGGTAACGAGCGACCGAAAACCGAAAACGGCCGAACCTAAGAAAAATACACCACAGATCACGTTACGATCGAGTTTTGAACCCCGTTTCTAATTACAAGTATATCATATATATCACAAGAAAGGTAATAAAATGAGGAACAAAAGCTATATAGTGAATATGTGGCACAGATGCGATTTAGGGTAACGAGCGACCGAAACCGAAAACGGTCGAACCTAAGAAAAATACACCACAGATCACGTTACGATCGAGTTTTGAACCCCGTTTTCCTAATTACAAGTATATCCTATATATCACAAGAAAGGTAATAAAATGAGGAACAAAAGCTATACAGTGAATATGTGGCACAGATGCGATTTTAGGGGTAACGAGCGACCGAAACCGAAAACGGCCGAACCTAAGAAAAATACACCACAGATCACGTTACGATCGAGTTTTGAACCCCGTTTCTAATTACAAGTATATCCTATATATCACAAGAAAGGTAATAAATGAGGAACAAAAGCTATATAGTGAATATGTGGCACAGATGCGATTTTAGGGTAACGAGCGACCGAAACCGAAAACGGCCGAACCTAAGAAAAATACACCACAGATCACGTTACGATCGAGTTTTGAACCCTGTTTCTAATTACAAGTATATCCTATATATCACAAGAAAGGTAATAAAATGAGGAACAAAAGCTATATAGTGAATATGTGGCACAGATGCGATTTTAGGGTAACGAGCGACCGAAACCGAAAACGGCCGAACCTAAGAAAAATACACCACAGATCACGTTACGATCGAGTTTTGAACCCCGTTTCTAATTACAAGTATATCCTATATATCACAAGAAAGGTAATAAAATGAGGAACAAAAGCTATATAGTGAATATGTGGCACAGATGCGATTTTAGGGTAACGAGCGACCGAAAACCGAAAACGGCCGAACCTAAGAAAAATACACCACAGATCACGTTACGATCGAGTTTTGAACCCCGTTTCTAATTACAAGTATATCCTATATATCACAAGAAAGGTAATAAAATGAGGAACAAAAGCTATATAGTGAATATGGCACAGATGCGATTTTAGGGTAACGAGCGACCGAAACCGAAAACGGCCGAACCTAAGAAAAATACACCACAGATCACGTTACGATCGAGTTTTGAACCCCGTTTCCTAATTACAAGTATATCCTATATATCACAAGAAAGGTAATAAAATGAGGAACAAAAGCTATATAGTGAATATGTGGCACAGATGCGATTTTAGGGGTAACGAGCGACCGAAAACCGAAAACGGCCGAACCTAAGAAAAATGAACGGCCGAACCTAAGAAAAATACACCACAGATCACGTTACGATCGAGTTTTGAACCCCGTTTCCCTAATTACAAGTATATCCTATATATCACAAGAAAGGTAATAAAATGAGGAACAAAAGCTATATAGTGAATATGTGGCACAGATGCGATTTTAGGGTAACGAGCGACCGAAAACCGAAAACGGCCGAAACCTAAGAAAAATACACCACAGATCACGTTACGATCGAGTTTTGAACCCCGTTTCCCTAATTACAAGTATATCCTATATATCACAAGAAAGGTAATAAAATGAGGAACAAAAGCTATATAGTGAATATGTGGCACAGATGCGATTTTAGGGTAACGAGCGACCGAAAACCGAAAACGGCCGAACCTAAGAAAAATACACCACAGATCACGTTACGATCGAGTTTTGAACCCCGTTTCTAATTACAAGTATATCATATATATCACAAGAAAGGTAATAAAATGAGGAACAAAAGCTATATAGTGAATATGTGGCACAGATGCGATTTAGGGGTAACGAGCGACCGAAAACCGAAAACGGTCGAACCTAAGAAAAATACACCACAGATCACGTTACGATCGAGTTTTGAACCCCGTTTTCCTAATTACAAGTATATCCTATATATCACAAGAAAGGTAATAAAATGAGGAACAAAAGCTATATAGTGAATATGTGGCACAGATGCGATTTTAGGGTAACGAGCGACCGAAAACCGAAAACGGCCGAACCTAAGAAAAATACACCACAGATCACGTTACGATCGAGTTTTGAACCCCGTTTCTAATTACAAGTATATCCTATATATCACAAGAAAGGTAATAAAATGAGGAACAAAAGCTATATAGTGAATATGTGGCACAGATGCGATTTTAGGGTAACGAGCGACCGAAAACCGAAAACGGCCGAACCTAAGAAAAATACACCACAGATCACGTTACGATCGAGTTTTGAACCCCGTTTCTAATTACAAGTATATCCTATATATCACAAGAAAGGTAATAAAATGAGGAACAAAAGCTATATAGTGAATATGTGGCACAGATGCGATTTTAGGGGTAACGAGCGACCGAAAACCGAAAACGGCCGAACCTAAGAAAAATACACCACAGATCACGTTACGATCGAGTTTTGAACCCCGTTTTCCTAATTACAAGTATATCCTATATATCACAAGAAAGGTAATAAAATGAGGAACAAAAGCTATATAGTGAATATGTGGCACAGATGCGATTTTAGGGTAACGAGCGACCGAAAACCGAAAACGGCCGAACCTAAGAAAAATACACCACAGATCACGTTACGATCGAGTTTTGAACCCCGTTTCTAATTACAAGTATATCATATATATCACAAGAAAGGTAATAAAATGAGGAACAAAAGCTATATAGTGAATATGTGGCACAGATGCGATTTAGGGTAACGAGCGACCGAAACCGAAAACGGTCGAACCTAAGAAAAATACACCACAGATCACGTTACGATCGAGTTTTGAACCCCGTTTCCCTAATTACAAGTATATCCTATATATCACAAGAAAGGTAATAAAATGAGGAACAAAAGCTATACAGTGAATATGTGGCACAGATGCGATTTTAGGGGTAACGAGCGACCGAAACCGAAAACGGCCGAACCTAAGAAAAATACACCACAGATCACGTTACGATCGAGTTTTGAACCCCGTTTCTAATTACAAGTATATCCTATATATCACAAGAAAGGTAATAAAATGAGGAACAAAAGCTATATAGTGAATATGTGGCACAGATGCGATTTTAGGGGTAACGAGCGACCGAAACCGAAAACGGCCGAACCTAAGAAAAATACACCACAGATCACGTTACGATCGAGTTTTGAACCCCGTTTCCCTAATTACAAGTATATCCTATATATCACAAGAAAGGTAATAAAATGAGGAACAAAAGCTATATAGTGAATATGTGGCACAGATGCGATTTTAGGGTAACGAGCGACCGAAAACCGAAAACGGCCGAACCTAAGAAAAATACACCACAGATCACGTTACGATCGAGTTTTGAACCCCGTTTCTAATTACAAGTATATCCTATATATCACAAGAAAGGTAATAAAATGAGGAACAAAAGCTATATAGTGAATATGTGGCACAGATGCGATTTTAGGGTAACGAGCGACCGAAAACCGAAAACGGCCGAACCTAAGAAAAATACACCACAGATCACGTTACGATCGAGTTTTGAACCCCGTTTCCTAATTACAAGTATATCCTATATATCACAAGAAAGGTAATAAAATGAGGAACAAAAGCTATATAGTGAATATGTGGCACAGATGCGATTTTAGGGTAACGAGCGACCGAAAACCGAAAACGGCCGAACCTAAGAAAAAATACACCACAGATCACGTTACGATCGAGTTTTGAACCCCCGTTTCCCCTAATTACAAGTATATCCTATATATCACAAGAAAGGTAATAAAATGAGGAACAAAAGCTATATAGTGAATATGTGGCACAGATGCGATTTTAGGGGTAACGAGCGACCGAAAACCGAAAACGGCCGAACCTAAGAAAAAATACACCACAGATCACGTTACGATCGAGTTTTGAACCCCGTTTCCCTAATTACAAGTATATCCTATATATCACAAGAAAGGTAATAAAATGAGGAACAAAAGCTATATAGTGAATATGTGGCACAGATGCGATTTTAGGGTAACGAGCGACCGAAAACCGAAAACGGCCGAACCTAAGAAAAATACACCACAGATCACGTTACGATCGAGTTTTGAACCCCCGTTTCCCCTAGTTACAAGTATATCCTATATATCACAAGAAAGGTAATAAAATGAGGAACAAAAGTTATATAGTGAATATGTGGCACAGATGCGAGTTTAGGGTAACGAGCGACCGAAAACCGAAAACGGCCGAACCTAAGAAAAATACACCACAGATCACGTTACGATCGAGTTTTGAACCCCGTTTCCCTAATTACAAGTATATCCTATATATCACAAGAAAGGTAATAAAATGAGGAACAAAGCTATATAGTGAATATGTGGCACAGATGCGATTTTAGGGGTAACGAGCGACCGAAACCGAAAACGGCCGAACCTAAGAAAAATACACCACAGATCACGTTACGATCGAGTTTTGAACCCCGTTTCTAATTACAAGTATATCCTATATATCACAAGAAAGGTAATAAAATGAGGAACAAAAGCTATATAGTGAATATGTGGCACAGATGCGATTTTAGGGTAACGAGCGACCGAAAACCGAAAACGGCCGAACCTAAGAAAAATACACCACAGATCACGTTACGATCGAGTTTTGAACCCCGTTTCCCTAATTACAAGTATATCCTATATATCACAAGAAAGATAATAAAATGAGGAACAAAAGCTATATAGTGAATATGTGGCACAATGCGAAGCCGAAAACCGAAAACGGCCGAACCTAAGAAAAATACACCACAGATCACGTTACGATCGAGTTTTGAACCCCGTTTCTAATTACAAGTATATCCTATATATCACAAGAAAGGTAATAAAATGAGGAACAAAAGCTATATAGTGAATATGTGGCACAGATGCGATTTTAGGGTAACGAGCGACCGAAAACCGAAAACGGCCGAACCTAAGAAAAATACACCACAGATCACGTTACGATCGAGTTTTGAACCCCGTTTCTAATTACAAGTATATCCTATATATCACAAGAAAGGTAATAAAATGAGGAACAAAAGCTATATAGTGAATATGTGGCACAGATGCGATTTTAGGGTAACGAGCGACCGAAAACCGAAAACGGCCGAACCTAAGAAAAATACACCACAGATCACGTTACGATCGAGTTTTGAACCCCGTTTCCCTAATTACAAGTATATCCTATATATCACAAGAAAGGTAATAAAATGAGGAACAAAAGCTATATAGTGAATATGTGGCACAGATGCGATTTTAGGGTAACGAGCGACCGAAAACCGAAAACGGCCGAACCTAAGAAAAATACACCACAGATCACGTTACGATCGAGTTTTGAACCCCGTTTCCCTAATTACAAGTATATCCTATATATCACAAGAAAGGTAATAAAATGAGGAACAAAAGCTATATAGTGAATATGTGGCACAGATGCGATTTTAGGGTAACGAGCGACCGAAAACCGAAAACGGCCGAACCTAAGAAAAATACACCACAGATCACGTTACGATCGAGTTTTGAACCCCGTTTCCCTAATTACAAGTATATCCTATATATCACAAGAAAGGTAATAAAATGAGGAACAAAAGCTATATAGTGAATATGTGGCACAGATGCGATTTTAGGGTAACGAGCGACCGAAAACCGAAAACGGCCGAACCTAAGAAAAATACACCACAGATCACGTTACGATCGAGTTTTGAACCCCGTTTCCCTAATTACAAGTATATCCTATATATCACAAGAAAGGTAATAAAATGAGGAACAAAAGCTATATAGTGAATATGTGGCACAGATGCGATTTTAGGGTAACGAGCGACCGAAAACCGAAAACGGCCGAACCTAAGAAAAATACACCACAGATCACGTTACGATCGAGTTTTGAACCCCCGTTCCCTAATTACAAGTATATCCTATATATCACAAGAAAGGTAATAAAATGAGGAACAAAAGCTATATAGTGAATATGTGGCACATGCGATTTTGGGTAACGAGCGACCGAAAACCGAAAACGGCCGAACCTAAGAAAAATACACCACAGATCACGTTACGATCGAGTTTTGAACCCCGTTTCCCTAATTACAAGTATATCCTATATATCACAAGAAAGGTAATAAAATGAGGAACAAAAGCTATATAGTGAATATGTGGCACAGATGCGATTTTAGGGTAACGAGCGACCGAAAACCGAAAACGGCCGAACCTAAGAAAAATACACCACAGATCACGTTACGATCGAGTTTTGAACCCCGTTTCCCCTAATTACAAGTATATCCTATATATCACAAGAAAGGTAATAAAATGAGGAACAAAAGCTATATAGTGAATATGTGGCACAGATGCGATTTTAGGGTAACGAGCGACCGAAAACCGAAAACGGCCGAACCTAAGAAAAATACACCACAGATCACGTTACGATCGAGTTTTGAACCCCGTTTCCCTAATTACAAGTATATCCTATATATCACAAGAAAGGTAATAAAATGAGGAACAAAAGCTATATAGTGAATATGTGGCACAGATGCGATTTTAGGGTAACGAGCGACCGAAAACCGAAAACGGCCGAACCTAAGAAAAATACACCACAGATCACGTTACGATCGAGTTTTGAACCCCGTTTCCCTAATTACAAGTATATCCTATATATCACAAGAAAGGTAATAAAATGAGGAACAAAAGCTATATAGTGAATATGTGGCACAGATGCGATTTTAGGGTAACGAGCGACCGAAAACCGAAAACGGCCGAACCTAAGAAAAATACACCACAGATCACGTTACGATCGAGTTTTGAACCCCGTTTCCCTAATTACAAGTATATCCTATATATCACAAGAAAGGTAATAAAATGAGGAACAAAAGCTATATAGTGAATATGTGGCACAGATGCGATTTTAGGGGTAACGAGCGACCGAAAACCGAAAACGGCCGAACCTAAGAAAAATACACCACAGATCACGTTACGATCGAGTTTTGAACCCCGTTTCCCTAATTACAAGTATATCCTATATATCACAAGAAAGGTAATAAAATGAGGAACAAAAGCTATATAGTGAATATGTGGCACAGATGCGATTTTAGGGTAACGAGCGACCGAAAACCGAAAACGGCCGAACCTAAGAAAAATACACCACAGATCACGTTACGATCGAGTTTTGAACCCCGTTTCCCTAATTACAAGTATATCCTATATATCACAAGAAAGGTAATAAAATGAGGAACAAAAGCTATATAGTGAATATGTGGCACAGATGCGATTTTAGGGTAACGAGCGACCGAAAACCGAAAACGGCCGAACCTAAGAAAAATACACCACAGATCACGTTACGATCGAGTTTTGAACCCCGTTTTCCCTAATTACAAGTATATCCTATATATCACAAGAAAGGTAATAAAATGAGGAACAAAAGCTATATAGTGAATATGTGGCACAGATGCGATTTTAGGGGTAACGAGCGACCGAAAACCGAAAACGGCCGAACCTAAGAAAAATACACCACAGATCACGTTACGATCGAGTTTTGAACCCCGTTTCCCTAATTACAAGTATATCCTATATATCACAAGAAAGGTAATAAAATGAGGAACAAAAGCTATATAGTGAATATGTGGCACAGATGCGAGGGTAACGAGCGACCGAAAACCGAAAACGGCCGAACCTAAGAAAAATACACCACAGATCACGTTACGATCGAGTTTTGAACCCCGTTTCCCTAATTACAAGTATATCCTATATATCACAAGAAAGGTAATAAAATGAGGAACAAAAGCTATATAGTGAATATGTGGCACAGATGCGATTTTAGGGTAACGAGCGACCGAAAACCGAAAACGGCCGAACCTAAGAAAAATACACCACAGATCACGTTACGATCGAGTTTTGAACCCCGTTTCTAATTACAAGTATATCCTATATATCACAAGAAAGGTAATAAAATGAGGAACAAAAGCTATATAGTGAATATGTGGCACAGATGCGATTTTAGGGTAACGAGCGACCGAAAACCGAAAACGGCCGAACCTAAGAAAAATACACCACAGATCACGTTACGATCGAGTTTTGAACCCCGTTTCCCTAATTACAAGTATATCCTATATATCACAAGAAAGGTAATAAAATGAGGAACAAAAGCTATATAGTGAATATGTGGCACAGATGCGATTTTAGGGTAACGAGCGACCGAAAACCGAAAACGGCCGAACCTAAGAAAAATACACCACAGATCACGTTACGATCGAGTTTTGAACCCCGTTTCCCCTAATTACAAGTATATCCTATATATCACAAGAAAGGTAATAAAATGAGGAACAAAAGCTATATAGTGAATATGTGGCACAGATGCGATTTTAGGGTAACGAGCGACCGAAACCGAAAACGGCCGAACCTAAGAAAAATACACCACAGATCACGTTACGATCGAGTTTTGAACCCCGTTCCCCTAATTACAAGTATATCCTATATATCACAAGAAAGGTAATAAAATGAGGAACAAAAGCTATATAGTGAATATGTGGCACAGATGCGATTTTAGGGTAACGAGCGACCGAAAACCGAAAACGGCCGAACCTAAGAAAAATACACCACAGATCACGTTACGATCGAGTTTTGAACCCCGTTTCCCTAATTACAAGTATATCCTATATATCACAAGAAAGGTAATAAAATGAGGAACAAAAGCTATATAGTGAATATGTGGCACAGATGCGATTTTAGGGTAACGAGCGACCGAAAACCGAAAACGGCCGAACCTAAGAAAAATACACCACAGATCACGTTACGATCGAGTTTTGAACCCCGTTTCCCCTAATTACAAGTATATCCTATATATCACAAGAAAGGTAATAAAATGAGGAACAAAAGCTATATAGTGAATATGTGGCACAGATGCGATTTTAGGGTAACGAGCGACCGAAAACCGAAAACGGCCGAACCTAAGAAAAATACACCACAGATCACGTTACGATCGAGTTTTGAACCCCGTTTCCCTAATTACAAGTATATCCTATATATCACAAGAAAGGTAATAAAATGAGGAACAAAAGCTATATAGTGAATATGTGGCACAGATGCGATTTTAGGGTAACGAGCGACCGAAAACCGAAAACGGCCGAACCTAAGAAAAATACACCACAGATCACGTTACGATCGAGTTTTGAACCCCGTTTCCCTAATTACAAGTATATCCTATATATCACAAGAAAGGTAATAAAATGAGGAACAAAAGCTATATAGTGAATATGTGGCACAGATGCGATTTTAGGGTAACGAGCGACCGAAAACCGAAAACGGCCGAACCTAAGAAAAATACACCACAGATCACGTTACGATCGAGTTTTGAACCCCGTTTCCCCTAATTACAAGTATATCCTATATATCACAAGAAAGGTAATAAAATGAGGAACAAAAGCTATATAGTGAATATGTGGCACAGATGCGATTTTAGGGTAACGAGCGACCGAAAACCGAAAACGGCCGAACCTAAGAAAAATACACCACAGATCACGTTACGATCGAGTTTTGAACCCCGTTTCCCCTAATTACAAGTATATCCTATATATCACAAGAAAGGTAATAAAATGAGGAACAAAAGCTATATAGTGAATATGTGGCACAGATGCGATTTTAGGGTAACGAGCGACCGAAAACCGAAAACGGCCGAACCTAAGAAAAATACACCACAGATCACGTTACGATCGAGTTTTGAACCCCGTTTCCCCTAATTACAAGTATATCCTATATATCACAAGAAAGGTAATAAAATGAGGAACAAAAGCTATATAGTGAATATGTGGCACAGATGCGATTTTAGGGTAACGAGCGACCGAAAACCGAAAACGGCCGAACCTAAGAAAAATACACCACAGATCACGTTACGATCGAGTTTTGAACCCCGTTTCCCTAATTACAAGTATATCCTATATATCACAAGAAAGGTAATAAAATGAGGAACAAAAGCTATATAGTGAATATGTGGCACAGATGCGATTTTAGGGTAACGAGCGACCGAAAACCGAAAACGGCCGAACCTAAGAAAAATACACCACAGATCACGTTACGATCGAGTTTTGAACCCCGTTTCCCTAATTACAAGTATATCCTATATATCACAAGAAAGGTAATAAAATGAGGAACAAAAGCTATATAGTGAATATGTGGCACAGATGCGATTTTAGGGTAACGAGCGACCGAAAACCGAAAACGGCCGAACCTAAGAAAAATACACCACAGATCACGTTACGATCGAGTTTTGAACCCCGTTTCCCTAATTACAAGTATATCCTATATATCACAAGAAAGGTAATAAAATGAGGAACAAAAGCTATATAGTGAATATGTGGCACAGATGCGATTTTAGGGTAACGAGCGACCGAAAACCGAAAACGGCCGAACCTAAGAAAAATACACCACAGATCACGTTACGATCGAGTTTTGAACCCCGTTTCCCCTAATTACAAGTATATCCTATATATCACAAGAAAGGTAATAAAATGAGGAACAAAAGCTATATAGTGAATATGTGGCACAGATGCGATTTTAGGGTAACGAGCGACCGAAAACCGAAAACGGCCGAACCTAAGAAAAATACACCACAGATCACGTTACGATCGAGTTTTGAACCCCGTTTCCCTAATTACAAGTATATCCTATATATCACAAGAAAGGTAATAAAATGAGGAACAAAAGCTATATAGTGAATATGTGGCACAGATGCGATTTTAGGGTAACGAGCGACCGAAAACCGAAAACGGCCGAACCTAAGAAAAATACACCACAGATCACGTTACGATCGAGTTTTGAACCCCGTTTCCCTAATTACAAGTATATCCTATATATCACAAGAAAGGTAATAAAATGAGGAACAAAAGCTATATAGTGAATATGTGGCACAGATGCGATTTTAGGGGTAACGAGCGACCGAAAACCGAAAACGGCCGAACCTAAGAAAAATACACCACAGATCACGTTACGATCGAGTTTTGAACCCCGTTTCCCTAATTACAAGTATATCCTATATATCACAAGAAAGGTAATAAAATGAGGAACAAAAGCTATATAGTGAATATGTGGCACAGATGCGATTTTAGGGTAACGAGCGACCGAAAACCGAAAACGGCCGAACCTAAGAAAAATACACCACAGATCACGTTACGATCGAGTTTTGAACCCCGTTTCCCTAATTACAAGTATATCCTATATATCACAAGAAAGGTAATAAAATGAGGAACAAAAGCTATATAGTGAATATGTGGCACAGATGCGATTTTAGGGTAACGAGCGACCGAAAACCGAAAACGGCCGAACCTAAGAAAAATACACCACAGATCACGTTACGATCGAGTTTTGAACCCCGTTTCCCTAATTACAAGTATATCCTATATATCACAAGAAAGGTAATAAAATGAGGAACAAAAGCTATATAGTGAATATGTGGCACAGATGCGATTTTAGGGTAACGAGCGACCGAAAACCGAAAACGGCCGAACCTAAGAAAAATACACCACAGATCACGTTACGATCGAGTTTTGAACCCCGTTTCCCTAATTACAAGTATATCCTATATATCACAAGAAAGGTAATAAAATGAGGAACAAAAGCTATATAGTGAATATGTGGCACAGATGCGATTTTAGGGTAACGAGCGACCGAAAACCGAAAACGGCCGAACCTAAGAAAAATACACCACAGATCACGTTACGATCGAGTTTTGAACCCCGTTTCCCCTAATTACAAGTATATCCTATATATCACAAGAAAGGTAATAAAATGAGGAACAAAAGCTATATAGTGAATATGTGGCACAGATGCGATTTTAGGGTAACGAGCGACCGAAAACCGAAAACGGCCGAACCTAAGAAAAATACACCACAGATCACGTTACGATCGAGTTTTGAACCCCGTTTCCCTAATTACAAGTATATCCTATATATCACAAGAAAGGTAATAAAATGAGGAACAAAAGCTATATAGTGAATATGTGGCACAGATGCGATTTTAGGGTAACGAGCGACCGAAAACCGAAAACGGCCGAACCTAAGAAAAATACACCACAGATCACGTTACGATCGAGTTTTGAACCCCGTTTCCCTAATTACAAGTATATCCTATATATCACAAGAAAGGTAATAAAATGAGGAACAAAAGCTATATAGTGAATATGTGGCACAGATGCGATTTTAGGGTAACGAGCGACCGAAAACCGAAAACGGCCGAACCTAAGAAAAATACACCACAGATCACGTTACGATCGAGTTTTGAACCCCGTTTCCCTAATTACAAGTATATCCTATATATCACAAGAAAGGTAATAAAATGAGGAACAAAAGCTATATAGTGAATATGTGGCACAGATGCGATTTTAGGGTAACGAGCGACCGAAAACCGAAAACGGCCGAACCTAAGAAAAATACACCACAGATCACGTTACGATCGAGTTTTGAACCCCGTTTCCCTAATTACAAGTATATCCTATATATCACAAGAAAGGTAATAAAATGAGGAACAAAAGCTATATAGTGAATATGTGGCACAGATGCGATTTTAGGGTAACGAGCGACCGAAAACCGAAAACGGCCGAACCTAAGAAAAATACACCACAGATCACGTTACGATCGAGTTTTGAACCCCGTTTCCCTAATTACAAGTATATCCTATATATCACAAGAAAGGTAATAAAATGAGGAACAAAAGCTATATAGTGAATATGTGGCACAGATGCGATTTTAGGGTAACGAGCGACCGAAAACCGAAAACGGCCGAACCTAAGAAAAATACACCACAGATCACGTTACGATCGAGTTTTGAACCCCGTTTCCCCTAATTACAAGTATATCCTATATATCACAAGAAAGGTAATAAAATGAGGAACAAAAGCTATATAGTGAATATGTGGCACAGATGCGATTTTAGGGTAACGAGCGACCGAAAACCGAAAACGGCCGAACCTAAGAAAAATACACCACAGATCACGTTACGATCGAGTTTTGAACCCCGTTTCCCTAATTACAAGTATATCCTATATATCACAAGAAAGGTAATAAAATGAGGAACAAAAGCTATATAGTGAATATGTGGCACAGATGCGATTTTAGGGTAACGAGCGACCGAAAACCGAAAACGGCCGAACCTAAGAAAAATACACCACAGATCACGTTACGATCGAGTTTTGAACCCCGTTTCCCTAATTACAAGTATATCCTATATATCACAAGAAAGGTAATAAAATGAGGAACAAAAGCTATATAGTGAATATGTGGCACAGATGCGATTTTAGGGTAACGAGCGACCGAAAACCGAAAACGGCCGAACCTAAGAAAAATACACCACAGATCACGTTACGATCGAGTTTTGAACCCCGTTTCCCCTAATTACAAGTATATCCTATATATCACAAGAAAGGTAATAAAATGAGGAACAAAAGCTATATAGTGAATATGTGGCACAGATGCGATTTTAGGGTAACGAGCGACCGAAAACCGAAAACGGCCGAACCTAAGAAAAATACACCACAGATCACGTTACGATCGAGTTTTGAACCCCGTTTCCCTAATTACAAGTATATCCTATATATCACAAGAAAGGTAATAAAATGAGGAACAAAAGCTATATAGTGAATATGTGGCACAGATGCGATTTTAGGGTAACGAGCGACCGAAAACCGAAAACGGCCGAACCTAAGAAAAATACACCACAGATCACGTTACGATCGAGTTTTGAACCCCGTTTCCCTAATTACAAGTATATCCTATATATCACAAGAAAGGTAATAAAATGAGGAACAAAAGCTATATAGTGAATATGTGGCACAGATGCGATTTTAGGGTAACGAGCGACCGAAAACCGAAAACGGCCGAACCTAAGAAAAATACACCACAGATCACGTTACGATCGAGTTTTGAACCCCCGTTTCCCCTAATTACAAGTATATCCTATATATCACAAGAAAGGTAATAAAATGAGGAACAAAAGCTATATAGTGAATATGTGGCACAGATGCGATTTTAGGGGTAACGAGCGACCGAAAACCGAAAACGGCCGAACCTAAGAAAAAATACACCACAGATCACGTTACGATCGAGTTTTGAACCCCCGTTTCCCCTAATTACAAGTATATCCTATATATCACAAGAAAGGTAATAAAATGAGGAACAAAAGCTATATAGTGAATATGTGGCACAGATGCGATTTTAGGGTAACGAGCGACCGAAAACCGAAAACGGCCGAACCTAAGAAAAATACACCACAGATCACGTTACGATCGAGTTTTGAACCCCGTTTCCCTAATTACAAGTATATCCTATATATCACAAGAAAGGTAATAAAATGAGGAACAAAAGCTATATAGTGAATATGTGGCACAGATGCGATTTTAGGGTAACGAGCGACCGAAAACCGAAAACGGCCGAACCTAAGAAAAATACACCACAGATCACGTTACGATCGAGTTTTGAACCCCGTTTCCCCTAATTACAAGTATATCCTATATATCACAAGAAAGGTAATAAAATGAGGAACAAAAGCTATATAGTGAATATGTGGCACAGATGCGATTTTAGGGTAACGAGCGACCGAAAACCGAAAACGGCCGAACCTAAGAAAAATACACCACAGATCACGTTACGATCGAGTTTTGAACCCCGTTTCCCTAATTACAAGTATATCCTATATATCACAAGAAAGGTAATAAAATGAGGAACAAAAGCTATATAGTGAATATGTGGCACAGATGCGATTTTAGGGTAACGAGCGACCGAAAACCGAAAACGGCCGAACCTAAGAAAAATACACCACAGATCACGTTACGATCGAGTTTTGAACCCCGTTTCCCTAATTACAAGTATATCCTATATATCACAAGAAAGGTAATAAAATGAGGAACAAAAGATATATAGTGAATATGTGGCACAGATGCGATTTTAGGGTAACGAGCGACCGAAAACCGAAAACGGCCGAACCTAAGAAAAATACACCACAGATCACGTTACGATCGAGTTTTGAACCCCGTTTTCCTAATTACAAGTATATCCTATATATCACAAGAAAGGTAATAAAATGAGGAACAAAAGCTATATAGTGAATATGTGGCACAGATGCGATTTTAGGGTAACGAGCGACCGAAAACCGAAAACGGCCGAACCTAAGAAAAATACACCACAGATCACGTTACGATCGAGTTTTGAACCCCGTTTCCCTAATTACAAGTATATCCTATATATCACAAGAAAGGTAATAAAATGAGGAACAAAAGCTATATAGTGAATATGTGGCACAGATGCGATTTTAGGGTAACGAGCGACCGAAAACCGAAAACGGCCGAACCTAAGAAAAATACACCACAGATCACGTTACGATCGAGTTTTGAACCCCGTTTCCCTAATTACAAGTATATCCTATATATCACAAGAAAGGTAATAAAATGAGGAACAAAAGCTATATAGTGAATATGTGGCACAGATGCGATTTTAGGGTAACGAGCGACCGAAAACCGAAAACGGCCGAACCTAAGAAAAATACACCACAGATCACGTTACGATCGAGTTTTGAACCCCGTTTCCCTAATTACAAGTATATCCTATATATCACAAGAAAGGTAATAAAATGAGGAACAAAAGCTATATAGTGAATATGTGGCACAGATGCGATTTTAGGGTAACGAGCGACCGAAAACCGAAAACGGCCGAACCTAAGAAAAATACACCACAGATCACGTTACGATCGAGTTTTGAACCCCGTTTCCCTAATTACAAGTATATCCTATATATCACAAGAAAGGTAATAAAATGAGGAACAAAAGCTATATAGTGAATATGTGGCACAGATGCGATTTTAGGGTAACGAGCGACCGAAAACCGAAAACGGCCGAACCTAAGAAAAATACACCACAGATCACGTTACGATCGAGTTTTGAACCCCGTTTCCCTAATTACAAGTATATCCTATATATCACAAGAAAGGTAATAAAATGAGGAACAAAAGCTATATAGTGAATATGTGGCACAGATGCGATTTTAGGGTAACGAGCGACCGAAAACCGAAAACGGCCGAACCTAAGAAAAATACACCACAGATCACGTTACGATCGAGTTTTGAACCCCGTATCCCTAATTATAAGTATATCCTATATATCACAAGAAAGGTAATAAAATGAGGAACAAAAGCTATATAGTGAATATGTGGCACAGATGCGATTTAAGGGTAACGAGCGACCGAAAACCGAAAACGGCCGAACCTAAGAAAAATACACCACAGATCACGTTACGATCGAGTTTTGAACCCCGTATCCCTAATTACAAGTATATCCTATATATCACAAGAAAGGTAATAAAATGAGGAACAAAAGCTATATAGTGAATATGTGGCACAGATGCGATTTAAGGGTAACGAGCGACCGAAAACCGAAAACGGCCGAACCTAAGAAAAATACACCACAGATCACGTTACGATCGAGTTTTGAACCCCGTATTCCTAATTACAAGTATATCCTATATATCACAAGAAAGGTAATAAAATGAGGAACAAAAGCTATATAGTGAATATGTGGCACAGATGCGATTTAAGGGGTAACGAGCGACCGAAAACCGAAAACGGCCGAACCTAAGAAAAAATACACCACAGATCACGTTACGATCGAGTTTTGAACCCCCGTATCCCTGATTACAAGTATATCCTATATATCACAAGAAAGGTAATAAAATGAGGAACAAAAGCTATATAGTGAATATGTGGCACAGATGCGATTTAAGGGTAACGAGCGACCGAAAACCGAAAACGGCCGAACCTAAGAAAAATACACCACAGATCACGTTACGATCGAGTTTTGAACCCCGTATCCCTAATTACAAGTATATCCTATATATCACAAGAAAGGTAATAAAATGAGGAACAAAAGCTATATAGTGAATATGTGGCACAGATGCGATTTAAGGGGTAACGAGCGACCGAAAACCGAAATCGGCCGAACCTAAGAAAAAATACACCACAGATCACGTTACGATCGAGTTTTGAACCCCCGTATCCCCTAATTACAAGTATATCCTATATATCACTAGAAAGGTAATACAATGAGGAACAAAAGCTATATAGTGAATATAGGGCACAGGTCCGGTGTAAGGGTTAATGAAGCGGCCGATTACTGAAATCGGCCGAACTTAAGAAAAAATACAACACAAATCACGTTACGATCGAGTTTTGAACCCTTGAATCCCCTAGTTACAGGTATATCCTATATGCCACAAGAAAGCTTATAAAATGAGGAAAAAAAGCAATATAGTGAATATAGGGCACAGATCCAGTTTAAGGGGTAAATACTGAAATCGGTTCAAAACTCGATCGTAACGTGCTTGTTGAAGTATTTTTTCTTAAGTTTGGCCGTTTTTGGTATTCGGGCGCTCTAATATCCCTTAACCCGGATCTGTACCCTATATTCACTATATAGGTTTTGTTCCCCATTATATTAGCTTTCTTAGGATATATAGGATATACCCGTAATGAGGGGATTGAAGGGTTCAAAACTCGATCGTAACGTGCTTGTTGAAGTAATTTTTTGTTAGGTTTGGCCGTTTTTGGTATTCGGGCGCTCTAATATCCCTTAACCCGGATCTGTGCCCTATATTCACTATATAGGTTTTGTTCCCCATTATATTAGATTTCTTAGGATATATAGGATATTCCCGTAATTAGGGGATTCAAGGGTTCAAAACTCGATCGTAACGTGCTTGTTGAAGTATTTTTTCTTAGGTTTGGCCGTTTTTGGTATTTGAGCGCTCCATAACACAGATCTTCCATATATGTGCTCGAGCTTTCTTTTAGATTTTTCTTAAGGAAAACACCCCTAGTTTTTTATACGAAACTTTCGTTACTAGTGTATACCAATTCTTATAGCCTTTTATAATTTTCTATGTCTTTATATTTAAGTGTGTAAATATTTGAGTATTTTTTATTTGAAAATGAGATTTAGAAACGAATTATTGGCACTTTGAAATATAATTCTTCTTTTGCCTTTCCCTGACACAATGTGTACCGTTTTGCCGGCAGATTTCATTTAGTATGGACATCCCGATAGAGGAATGCTGGAAGAAATGAATGCTCAGCTTTAAAGTTAAATCCAACCCTTGAAATATATGTAACACATTTAGTGCGACAATTGTACCGTATGCTTCTAGATATGCATCAAATATAATATGTATCATTGACCGAAGTTGATTTCAGATGTAATAGATAATGATCAAGTGCAATTTTTCGTCAAAAATAAATAATTCTTGATAAAAGGGACAGGGCTAACAAATACATGTAGCCAATCTCTTTGAACCTTAATACTATATAATACTAGGCCTCAACGTTTTAGGCTGATAGAATTTTAATCGAATTCTAAAATATTACACAAAAAGACCAACTTTTCGATCCTTTAAATAAACTTACTCTGAAAGGTACAAAAAATTAAATAAATTGTAAATATATGTTTGAATATTGTTTTTTGTTTTGTTTTGGGTGATAATATTGATTTTGTTATCAGTAAATTAAAAGCATTCTGTCGATTCCTGTATCCTAGCATTGCACAAGGTCATGTTTTTCTCTGACTGTTTATGACGTCTTTACACTAAATCCATGTTTGATGTGTTCTGATTGATAATTAGTTTAGTCTTAGATGCATGATTTTCATTAGTTGTTATTGGCTTTAAACTAACAGTCAGTAACTGCAACTACTCTCAGATCTGTACTTTGTGTCTTTTTGTTGTTGGGATGTACAAATACCCGGCCTCGTTCACTCTATGTTTATGTTATATGAATTACTATTTGTATCCATCTGATGATTGAAGCCTTTTTCAACTGATTTTTATAGTTCGTTCTTATGTTGTACTGTTCACAACTGTCCCAGGTTAGGGGGATCCCGCTAACATTTTAACCCTGCCACATTCTGTATGTATGTGCCTGTCCCAATTCAGGACAGGGGCGGATCCAGCCATTTTTAAAAGGGGGGTTCCCAACCCAGGATAAAAGGGGGGGTTCCAACTATATGTCCCCATTCAAATGCATTGATCGTCAAAAAAGGGGGGTTCCAACTATATGTCCCCATTCAAATGCATTGATCGTCAAAAAAAGGGGGGTTCCAACCCCGAAACCCCCTGGATCCGCCACTGCAAGAGCATGTAATTCAGTGGTTGTCGTTTTTTTTCTGTGTTACATATTTGTTTTTCGTTAATTTTTTGTACATTAATTAGGCCGTTAGTATGCTAGTTTGAATTAATTTTACAATTGTGATTTCGGGCCTTTTATAGCTGACTATGCGGTATGGGCTTTGCTAATTGCTGAAAGCCGTGCGGTGACCAAAAGCTGTTAATTTTTGTGTTATTTTGGTCTCTTGTGTAGAGTTGTCTCATTGTCAATCATACCACATCTTCTTTTTATATATACAAGTAGATATTAAAGTTATTCAATTTAAATAAACTTGAATAGTGAATAGTGCAAAAAAACACAGTTCACTATTCACAAAATTTGAATAGTGAAAAGTGAAAAGTGAATAGTGAACGTACTTCAGCCCGGTCTAAATTTAGCCATAGTTTTGAGCAACCCAGTCCAGGTAATCAAACGAAAAAGAACACCTGTCCAACAGATTTCTGAAAAAAAGAAGTGCTTAAGGGCACTTACTTTATGTAACTTGTACCATTTATTCACAAACTCCTTTATTGAAAAACGGAAGTGACAGTTTTAAAAGTTTTAGCGAAAATTTACTATGATATCAAATTCAAAACAAAGCTACCGAGTTTTATAATCAAGCTTATTTACCAGCAACAGCCGACAGCATTTTTATATTAGTTGTGCCAGTTTCAGACGATTCACAAGTACTAACGATCACAGTGGGGGATCTAAAAACCATCGTAAAGGAAGCCATTGACAGTTCAGCTGGTAAAAAATCAACCAAAGACAAAACAGTAGATCCGATTGTAAAGGTACAGCATATAAACTGTTTTTTATTAACTTATTTATGTAATAAATGATTTGCTTATGGTCCAATTAATTCAAATATGATCCGTAATTTCAATGCATATACATGTATCTTCTATAAGTTATAGCGAGTCAAATGATAGATCTGAATTATAATTTGTATGTTATCGCTTGGAGTTAGACTCAATAATACATTTCTAAGTCCTATTTTTGGTTTTTTTTTTTTACAAGTGAGAGTAGTTACAGTAGTTTATCTGGAAAGATACTGTGGTGTTACCTGAGTTCAATTGTTCAATGGACTAGTTCTTCCATTTTTATTGCCAATGATTAAAAGAATAAAATAGCATAATATGAAGAAACAAAATACTTTCTATGAATATTTTTAATGTGTGTCAATGTTCTTTAAAATCGACCTATTCTACATTCTTTTTTTTCAAAAACTGCAATTGTACAGGCAGTGCTAGATTACATGGTTGAAAATTATATGTATTTAAGATAATTCATATATTGCAGAACGGAGTACATATTGTAGTCTCAGAACTCCAAAAACAAGAAAAGACTTGGGATTTCAGTAAAGGGTAAGCATATTTTTTTATTTTTAAACATGTTCATAAAATGGTTCAACAACAAGTGAAACAAAACTAGATTATGCGAGCTCAGAACAGATTTTGTTTGTAGACTTGTACAAAATGTATATGACAAAGTAACAAATTCAGATCTAACTTATTACCCTTATTCTGACGGGATAGTAACGAATTCGGAATCATCTTACCCTTACCCTGACGAATTCAGAGTTAACTTACCCCTAAACCTACAGACGAGTGACGAATTCAGAGTTGATTTACCCTCATTCTGACGGACGAGTGAAGAATTCGGAGTAAACTTACCCCTATCCCTACGGACGAATGACGAATTCAGAGTTGATTTACCCTCATTCTGACGGACGAGTGAAGAATTCGGAGTAAACTTACCCCTATCCCTACGGACGAATGACGAATTCAGAGTTGATTTACCCTCATTCTGACGGACGAGTGAAGAATTCGGAGTAAACTTACTTACCCTATCCCTACGGACGAATGACGAATTCAGAGTTGATTTACCCTCATTCTGACGGACGAGTGAAGAATTCGGAGTAAACTTACCCTATCCCTACGGACGAATGACGAATTCAGAGTTGATTTACCCTCATTCTGACGGACGAGTGAAGAATTCGGAGTAAACTTACCCTATCCCTACGGACGAATGACGAATTCAGAGTTGATTTACCCTCACTGTGACGGACGAGTAACGAACTCAGAGTCAACATTCTTAAAATAATAACGATATGATTGCAATATGCATTGCTTTCTTGTAGAAATTATAAATTAAAATCTAGAAAATAATCTTATCACACACACAGAACTCCACTTCTTGATATACCAGCGCTCTAAAAAAAAGGGGGAGAGGGTTTACTAGTGTTGGTCGGTATAATATAAAACACGGTCGCATTTTTCTATAAATCTACTAATTAGAGACACATGAAATTAGGTATCAAGCTTCATGTGAGCCTGCTTTATTGTGAGATGGCTATAAAATATATATTGCCCATTGCTGTTAACCGAATACTTATAAATAAATTAGACATTACCTTTGTAAAAAAAAAAAAAAAAAAACAGCCGACCCCTTAGGAATAAGAAAATGTCTAGATTTAAAAGATCAATACTTTAATTGCTAATATATATTATAACGAAAAATTAATGGCGCCCTACATTAATCCCTATAAATAAGTTTATAGAACATGTTTTCACTTTGTAACAAAGAAGTTAAAGATCAATACAGGAAAATGTACATAGTTTGCATTAGATCATGATTTCCTTTATAATCGCAATATCTTGACTGTATGAATAGAAAAAAAAATCATGTCTTTCAGGTTCAAAGAAGGTGAAAATCCAAAATTTACAGATGAAGTGTATAAAATGTTAAACAACAAAATAGGAAACTTCGACAGATTATGGCACATAGTAAGTTTGAAATCGCCTCTATATTGGAAACTTCGACAGAATTATGGCACATAGTAAGTTTGAAATCGCCTCTATATTGGAAACTTCGACAGAATTATGGCACATAGTAAGTTTGAAATCGCCTCTATATTGGAAACTTCGACAGAATTATGGCACATAGTAAGTTTGAAATCGAAACTCCGACTCTATATTGGAAACTCCGACAGAATTATGGCACATAGTAAGTTTGAAATCGCCTCTATATTGGAAACTCGACAGAATTATGGCACATAGTAAGTTTGAAATCACCTCTATATTGGAAACTTCGACAGAAATGGCACATAGTAAGTTTGAAATCACCTCTATATTGGAAACTTCGACAGAATTATTATGGCACATAGTAAGTTTGAAATCACCTCTATATTGGAAACTTCGACAGAATTATGGCACATAGTAAGTTTGAAATCACCTCTATATTGGAAACTTCGACAGAATTTGGCACATAGTAAGTTTGAAATCGCCTCTATATTTAAATTTTAAGTTCTCATGGCAAAAAAAAAATGGAAAACGTACGTTTTCCAATGTTTTGAAAAATATAAATTACATAGAATTGCCTCTAACAAACCGAATAATTATAAAATATCAAGAAGTATTTGTAATTACAGGTAGCTACACACAAACAAGGTGTACATCCTTCGGCTTGCAAAAGAAATTTAAATGATTTTTTTAAAATATTAGAACATTTCTGAACAAATGAAAGTTAACGCAGAGCAGAAATATCGGCACACCATCTTCATTAAGATAAAATTCCTTGTTCACTTTAATGGCAATGAATTGCTGGCTCACTCCGAGCAAACATTTCGATCTATGAGCCAATCAATGTAATAATTAAACATTAATTGCATGATATGAAAGCTTGATAACTGCAAATAAATTGAAATATATATGTATTTATTTAGGAGCAAGCAGAACATACTTTCTGACGTTAAAAAACAAGAAGGCAAAGCAAGCAAATACACTAGCAGAAAGAACAAAGAAAAAGGCAAAGAAAGTCAAGTGTAAGTTCAGATGTGTTAGTTAAACATTGTATTTTTTCTTAATATGTTGAAAAATAAGATGGTAATAAAATTATCACCAACATAAGGAATTTTCATAGGTTCGTAAAAAACAATGTCTACCAACTTTTGAATTTTCTATAACTTTAATTTGCTGGCAAATTTTCTGATATATAGGGTGTAGTATATTTTATACATACAAAAGTATGATCAGGCATCATTTAAGATTAATTGATTATCTATAGTTTGCTTTAACGTTTCGTCAAATGGACAATATTTCATCCATGTTCAGGACGAGAAGAATTAAAAATCAATACAATAAGTGGGCCATGTAATAGGGGTCACCTGGGATGAAAGGCCTCTCTTCACGAAGCATTGGATTAATTGGCTAGATTCTGCGTATTTTTACATCACGTACAATCAAACGGACACCCCTTTTTTGGAAAGGATTTTACTGCCTGTCGGAAGATGACTAGGGACAACCATATACCGGTATCTTTACCCGAGTCACTCACTTAGATTTTTTTTATTTCGTCAACTCTCAACACTGCTGTATTCCATGTACAAGTGCATTGATGAATAAGACAGTTTCAAGATTTGTTCTCAGTTGCACATGTTTTTTTTTTTTAGAGTTCAGCATAAGACTATTTTGCCGGTTTACTCATTTACGGATATTTCTGGAAAAGATCTCTTTTTAAAATCTTAGTGTTTATTAACAAAGAAAATTGAATTACAAAACGTAATAAATATGTCTAATTCAAGAAAGTATTTATGATCTGAAATAAAACTATATCCATTTTAATTAAATTACAGGCAAGAGAAAGACGATTGGCGATTGTCCAAACAATGGCCGAGTCCGAGGAAAAGGAAAAATTGAAAAAGGTGTTGCAGGACACCTCATTTATTTCATCAGAAGAAAGTGAGGAAATATCAGAGACATCTGACTCTGAAAATGAGGCACCAAAGAGAAAGATTTTCTCAAAATCCATTTTGACATGGAGATCCGATTTTCTCAATGACCAATTTTGTAAGTTGGATGCCAAAAGGATGAAAAGGCAAAGAAGGTCGAAGAAAGGTGGGGCCACAATGAGCGAAAGGAAAGAAGGACATGGTTATAGTAATAGGGAAGAACCAGAGGATGCCCCAGAGTATGCAATTAAGCAATTGAGTCTCCGTGAAAAGCAATTTTAAAGACATATTGCATCATTAACTTTTCAAACCGTAACGGAATTTTATGTTACTTGGCAAACAAGCTTTTGAATAGTCAAAATACATTATCCAGAGCAAAATTTTGATTTGTTTTTAACTTCTTTTATTGTTTATTGCTAAAAGATGGGCATATATGATATATTTGATAATTTCTCATGTCTAGCATTTTTAATAGATGGCTAAAAACAAATGGTTGTTTTTGTTCTTAGATTTGTGGATATACAGAAATGTATGTAATACATTTTTATGGTTTGATCCAGCTTTCTTCGGTCTTATTTCTTTTCAGTTGCACGTCAATGAAATTATTCTGATTACTAGTCTTATCATGGAAGTATTATGTTGACAACAATATAATACTTTCATGGTTAGATGCATGAAAATAAGGAGATGTGGCATATTTGCCTATGAGACAGCTATCAACCAAAGTTCAGATAAAATGAAAGTAAGCAGTTAGGAAACTATACGGCCTCAAAATAAAGAGAGAAAAAAAAAAACACACCATATAGTCCGCTTTAAACGTAAAAATGTGACAGTTCACTTCAGAAAATAACAGAATAATTTATAACAAAACAATTTTCGAAAACAAATATGGCAGACATTAACACACTACAGTTTTAATGCTGGTTGTATGTGACACAATATAAATGTATCTTTGTCACTGCTCTGTTGTCTTTTCAGTAACAATTACATCTTAGAAAGAAAAATGAGATTTAGTGCATATACATGTTCAACCCTGCCAAATTATCAGTGTCCATAATTTTTCTTATGTTATTGGGTTGCTGGCTCTTTGACACAATCACCAAATTTAACATAACGCATTATAATAAATGAATGTTGAACAGTTATATAGAAGTTTTTGTAAAATCGATCATTTTCATCTACCCGCTCACTCGGATAATCTTCCGACCTATTATATGTATAATTTTATTTATAGTGCAACTGATATAACATGTTTACATGCATGTAAAAAAAATGTATACAAAGTCAATTAGCCAGCCTTTAAAGGCTTACGGGTCCGTGTATATTTGCGTCCATTCGTTTTCGTTTTGAAATATCAAAACAAAAACGAAAACGAGAGTGTTTTCATTTTTGTTTTGATTTCTCAAAACCAAAATGAAAAACAAAAGTGTTTTCGTTTTTCGGTTTTGTTTCTCAAAACCAAAACGAAAACGAAAGTGTTTTCATTTTCGTTTTAGATTTTCAAAACCAAAATGAAAATCAAAAGTGTTTTCGTTTTGATTTCACTAAACAAGAAAAGCATCTACATTTCGATTCAATTTCTGTATTTTGATCTATTTAATTCTCGTTTTACGTTGTACAACAAATGGAAGTTTTAACGACCTTGACTGGCTATACAGCCCTTGCACGGTCGGACAATGTTTTCCTTTCCTTTTATACAGCCATTGATACCCCGGTATATATTTACTACTTAATGTAGACAGAATAGACCGCCTGACTTATGATTTGAACTAAGGTGATTAATGAATCAAAGGCTTTCAAATTTCCATGTTTTTATCTATAATAAAATATAAAATTATTATATTTAAATATCAAATGAATCACAAATTTAAATAATACAATGAAATATTATATAAAGATGGTAAAAATAAAACGATTGATTACAACATCACATTTACAAAGGAGGTTACTACTTATCTGATAAGAAAACTAGCCCTGTCGTTAATGTATGCACAGCGGTTATCAGATCAATAGTATTTAAATCGGAGATAATGTCGACGAATGGAAAAGACTCTATCAATCTGAACAATAAGGATGCATGATCTTACTTTTTCAGTTGTGAAGGTTAGTAATCTAAGATGATTAAAACTGAAACTGATGACCTAGGTCCATCTGTCAGTATTAGTACTATTACACGAACATTCACGACGATAATCTGTTTTTTTTTTTTTTTTTATTAAGATCGTTTGATTGAAAAAAAAAAAACCGAAAGTTCACAATTCAAAATGGGATTAGCATTCAATCATTTTGCCATTCGGGCCTATTCGTGATGACTTTTACTCCTTTGTGAAGGCTATATGGTTACCTATACTAGAGCGTGTGCACGGCTTGGTTATGGAATAGAGAATAATGGGCAAAAAATATAAAGAATAGAGAAAATGGACCAAAAATTAAACAAAAGAGAATAATGCGGTGTTAGAATATAAAGAATAGAGAATGATTGGCAAAAAGTATAATGATTAGAGAAAAATTACCTAAAACATTAAAGAAACCCCAATCCAGACCATTATAATAGTTGCCTATACCAACGTTTTCTGTCTCCAGTAGATTGTTATTGGTAACCATACGTTTTCTCTTTATTTTTATGACTATCAATTAAGACGTGAGCTTCAATGATTTGCTAGCATATGGTTACTTATCTTCTTTTGCTCCTGGTGACAAAATGGAAAAAAATTATTAAATTATTGCGTCCAAAGCACTTTTCTGGTTTAATCTTTATCAGGAGGGTTAGGAGGGGGACAAACAACAGTACATTTCACCTGTTGGTACTGTAGCGTCACTCTTCTTTCATTTTCTTGTGCCTGTTGAAACATTTAACCAAGTTTTGACCACAGGAAAGTTTCTGAACACGCAAAGTCAACTTTCTAAAGTGTTTAAATCATTTTGATGTGATTCTTGGGATAGAAGGTGTGTATATTCTTAAATCACTTGATAATAGGTATAATTATTTTATAAAATTATTACAAAGATATCGAATAAGAATATTAGATAGTCTGGATGGTAGGTCTTTCACTTCTGTATTCTTTAATTTATAAGGTAATTTTTCTCTATTCTCTATATTTTCTCTTTTCTTTATATTCTAACACCCCATTATTCTGTATTCTTTATTCTTTTTTCTATTTTTTCTATTCTTTCTTTTCTTTTGGGGTCTATTTTTCTATAGATTTGATCCATTCGTCTTTATTCTGTAAACCCTATCCAGACCCTCATAAGAATACTTGATGGGCACCATGGCATTCACACATACAAAACAATACACGTAAAACATTTTCACGTTGAAATATTATAATAAAATTGAGAATTGAAAGGGGAATGTTTCAAAGAAACAACAAACCAACCAAAGAGCAGAAAACAGCCTATGGCCAACAATGGGTCTTCGACACAGTGAGAAAATCATGCACCCGAGGCGGGCTTCAGCTGGCCCCTAAACAAAATGTGTACATTTTTAGTTCAGAGAAAATCACACTATAACTCTAAAACATCTAAATGAACCAACATTTTGAAAATATACAAAATATACAAGACTTACAAAGACCAGAGGTTCCTGACTTGAATATATATTTCTTTATCTCAAATATAATCCTGTACATATTTAATGAACCATAAAATCAGTGAAATTTGCAATGTGTTATTCCAATTACACTTCCTATATTGGAATACTGACTTTTTTGTAATTTTTTTTTCATTTTCAAATTATACTGTGTCAGCAAATGTACATTCATTCCATAGGCGGATCCGGGGGGAGGGGGCCTGGGGGCCCGACCCCCTCTTTTGTGGGTAAAATTTGGTTGCTTATATATGTAATCACTGAAGCATGACTGAAGCGGGTCCACCCGTAGGTCAGTCATTGCCCCCCTCCCTCCCTTTATAAAAGTTCTGGATCCGCCACTGATTCATAATAAAAAGTAAAAATAATTATTGAAAGTTTATCTATATAAAATAATGTAAATTGGAAAATACATTTCTCTTTTTTTCTTTCTTCGTCATCCCATTCATTTTTCATTGCACATGCTCATGTATATAAACAAATTTGGTTTATATAGTGACTTTAATAGCTTTACTTATTAAGCATTAGCATTTTCAAAATCAGGAACAATATGTATAGGTATGACGTCATTCTGTACATGAAGGCTCAAGTTAATTTGCAATATTTTTTCTCATTAAAAGCTTCATTACAAAGCTTTTTGTCAATTTTCTACATGCAAGTGTCAGATATTCTTATTAAAAAAAAACATCAAGAAGAAAAACTCTTTGTTATACTCAGGATTTGTCAAAGCCTGCTACTATGTAGCTGGTAGTCATCTTCTTCTCACAACTGTTAATTGATGGGGATTTTTTTTTTGGGGGTAGTCAAACTTTTGAAACTATGTTGTTAGGGGGGGAGGGGGTTGCCAACAACAAATTGTATGTGAAAAATTTGTACCGACCCCCTCAGCTGATAAATAATGACCATTCCCCGAATATTACACGAACATTCAAACTTAGCATTTATGACGGTAATATATATACGCTATTTAGATTATTTAAAAAAAAACGTTCACACTCCAAGTCGAGGTTTAGGAGGCCATCTTATGAGTCACCAGGAAGCAGTCCAAAAGAAGATGTGTATCACGATGCTCGGAACATTATTGTACTTCCCGCCTTACTTGACTTATATCAAAAAATAAAATATGTGATAAAATTGCTACGACTTTTTTTTATTAAGTCACAAATCACAAAACATAAGGTTGTGCGACTAGTTGAGTTTCATCATTTTCTATTATTTTGCCTCAATAATTGGTGGTTTATTTTGTTCGTTTTGACTTTGCGTGATGGCAATAACGATAGTTTGATAATCATTCATAACCGTGAACTTGTTGGACCATTTTTTTAAGCAGTAAAGCATCGAAATTTAATTGTTGGCAGCATGTTGGGTCAACCACAGAAATAGCCATAAGCACAGGCACTTAAGAAACATGTGGCTTTCTTCCAATTTTTAGGAATAAAGAGGGGGGGGTCTTTGAAAGTGACGAGACGAATTTTCCCTGGACTTATCACTCAAAATCTAAAATTTGTCTGCACATTGCTAATTGAAGATGACGTTATATATTGTAACATATTTTACATATTCCCCTGAAATCAAAATACTATTCAGTGCTAAATGTTTCTGTTGAAGGCATTGTAATACAAAATTGCAAAGGGTTAGAGCCTAATTTTCAATATCTTTTATTTTCACTCGCAGGGTCCTAAATGTTTTTTTCATATCTTTATCATACTTGAAATGTTATATTAAAAAGTTTAAATTATATATCTAAAATATCTTTTGTAATTTTAGTTCATTTATATGTTTCGGAGTTTAGTTCAGCGTTACATGTTGCATGCTGTTGAAGATACAAATTTGCTTTTACATGTTTTCGTCAAATTGTGCATCGAAGGCCGTCGATAGCCAAAATGAATTAGTGAAAGACAATGAATAGGTTTACTTCTAACACAATTTTAGATTTGGTTAACGATGACCTTTTTGTACGTTTTAGGAATAAATATTAAAGAACAAAAATTGCAAAATCGCGATTTGGAGCTATCTTTAGGCGTTTATAAGTTGGTGATACGTTTGAAATTAAGCGATCATATTGTAAAACCCTTAGAGTGTACACTTTTGGATGTGGTACTATGAATCTAAGTAAACTTTAAGATTGATAAATGGCCCTGGTTTGATATTATTCCAGAGTTTTGGTTTGGTTAAGTATTTTATTTTTTTTTATTTTTTTTATTCATTTTGACGATAACTACTTAAACGTTGCCAAAATCTTTCAAACATTTTACGGTTTGGACTATTTGCAGACCCTTTAGGCGTTTATAGTTTTGTAATCTGTTTAAGAATTACCCATTATATTGGTAGAACCATAGAGAACATACATTGGGTTGCGATACGTGTGCTTAGAATTTAGTTACAGATTGATATACTTTTAACTAGAGGCTCTAAAGAGCCTGTGCCGCTAACCTAGGTCTATGTGCATATTCAACAAAGGACACTCTCCAACATAGAAGACGAGAATAGAATTCATGACATAAATCTCTGTTTCGTTGGACTTGTATTGCTGATCATTTAGTCTGCTTAAAAAAAAACAGTTTCTCTCCATCTTCTCTAGTTTTTGCTAAAAACACAAAAGAGGGCAGGAAAGTGACTCGTTAGTAGATCTTGCCTTATCGGTCATTTTTGAGATTTAAAGTGTCTATTTATCTATTATAATTTTTATCATGTAAAGCAAAACCCCCAAAATATGATAAAAATCTTCATTAAAGGGCAATAATTCCAAGGAGACGTCGGACGATTTCCTCAATATTGTTAATTGTAGATATTGTCTTGCTGATCATTTTTGCATATTAAAGTTTCTATCTATCTGTTATAATTTTAAAGATATACATTTGTAAGGCAAAAACGCAAAAAAAATGTATAAATCATCATCAAAGGGCAATAACTCTAATAAGGAGTCGGCTGACGATTTCGACAATTGAACTTATTTGTAGAACTTGTCTTGCTGATCATTTTTGAATTTAATATTTCTCTGTATCTTTTATAGTTTTCAAGATAATAGGCAAAAATGAAATAAAAATGGTAAAATTTGTCATTTAAGGGCAATAACTCCTACATGTATAAGAAGTCGCCTGACAATCTTGACATGTATGGACAATAGAGCTCAACATTCTGAACATTTTTGCTCATGTCAGATTTTCTCTATTCATAACGGTATACGAAATAATAGACAAAACTTGCATTTCTATCCTATGTTCTATTTCAGTCATCGAACACATTTTTCAAACTAGATACCCCAATAATGATTGTGGCCAAGTTAGTTTAAATTTGGCGAAGTAGTTTTGGAGAAGATTTTTATAAAGGTTAATGGACGACGACGGACGACGGACGACGGACGCGACAGACGATGACGACGACGGACGCCAAGTGATAAGAAAAGCTCACTTTGCCCATTGGTGAGCTTAAATGGCCATGGTGTGAATAGAATTCAGAGGAACTTGGCCATTAGTCTTCCTTTTAAAATTATTTACAATTATTTAATGCGTTCTTTTTGTACAGTAGATACGTGTTTCATGTAAAACATAACGACATATGCACAATATATACGGAAGCGTATATGGTCCTCGTCTTAGCTTAATATGTATCTCGGACAAGTTTAAACATCAGTGCAGATCAACTAAGATTGAGTTGATGAGAGTAAATGCGATTATATAAGTTAATTTAAAATGGAGGAAAAGAACGTTAATAAAATTAAAAACCAATTGTTCAGAGAACAATTGAAGGTCTTTCCACTTGTAAAGATCTATTTTGATATGAAAATAATAAAATTCGTTTTAACATGTCATTTCCAGGGTCAAATGATAGCTTTTTGTACGCTGATTCCAAAAATATGAGGTTTATATACAAAAAAAATTAAATAAGGGAGATAATTTGTTACTTCCGGTTTGAAAAAATTTACTTCCGGTATTATTTGAATGTTTACTTGACACTGATTCCAAAATATATGGTTCTATATACTTTTATATTAAATAAATACAAAAATAGCTACTTCCGGTTTACATAAGGTCACTTCCGGTTGGCTTTCTAAGGTCAAGTGCCTTGCAACCTAATACAAAAAGTCCCATGGCTTTATCATATATACATATGAGGTAACAGCAAAGGTCATAATCTAGAACGTCAAAATAACATATGACCTTGAGCTCAATTTCAAGGTCATAAACCAAGGACCTCAAATCAAAAGACCTTAGGTCTTAATTATATATGGTTAATGAGTTATATCACCATAAGAGTATTTTCAAATACAAGAGGGGAGAAAACTCTAATTTAATGTTAGCGTACCCTTTAAACCAAAATGTATGTGTTACGACATGTCGCAACTAACAATTTAATAAAATATTTTGTCAATATCTTATACGGTTTTTGAAAAGGGGTGAAAATAAGCCAAAATCAAAATTTATAATATGACCTTGACCTTTGACCTTGACCTAATTTTATTTTTTTTGGACCAAGGACCTCAAATCAAAAGACCCTAGGTCTCTATCACTTATGGTTTACCAGTTTCACATGCATATCACTTATATCAAATGCATAAGGGGAAATAACTCTCATATGGAATCTCATTACGGCTTCGGTCAAATTAAAATCCTAATCCTGAAGATGTAACGAGCAATTTGGTAAAATAAATTTGTCGTAATCTTTTACGGTTGCGAAGGAGTAGTGGCCACAAGTAAAACAGTATTTGGGAGATAACTCTTACAACGTAAAGTATTTGGATACGCAGTTGTCAGTTTTAAAAGCGTATAAACTATACGATATCATATTCCAAATATCTAAGTGACAATTTTGAAACATCAATACTACGCAAGAAAAAATTAGGCGGAAGAAAAAAAAATAATAATTAAAACCAATTGTTCAGAGAACAATTGAAGGTCTTTCCACCAGTAAAGATGTATTTTGATATGAAATTATTAAAATACGTTTTAAAATGTCATGTCCAGCGTCAAGAGATAGCTTATTGTACGCTGATTCCAAAATATGGTTTTTATACAATTTTTTTTTAAATAAGGGAGATAATTTGTTACTTCCGGTTTGAAAATGTTACTTCCGGTATAATTTGAATGTTTACTCGAGACTGATTCCAAAAATATATGGGTCTATATACTTTTATATTAAATAAGTACAAAAATAGCTACTTCCGGTTTACACAAGGTCACTTCCGGTTGGATTTTTCAAGGTCAAATGGCTTGCAACCTAATGCAAAAGTCCCATGGCTTTATCATGTATACATATGAGGTAAAAGCAAAGGTCAAAATCCAGAACATCAAACTTACCTATGACCTTGAGCTCAATTTCAAGGTCATAAACCAAGGACCTCAAAAGACCCTAGGTCTTAGCTATATATGGTTAATGAGTTATATCACCATACGCGTATTTTTAAATACAAGAGGGAGAAAACTCTAATTTAATGTTAGCGCACCCTTTAAACCAAAATGTATGTGTTACGACATGTCGCAACTAAGAATTTAGTAATAATATGTTGTCGATATCTTATACGGTTTTGAAAAGAAGTGAAAATAAGCCAAAATCAAAATTTAGAATATGACCTTGACCTTTGACCTTGACCAAATTTTCTTTTTTTGGACCAAGGACCTCAAATCCAAAGACCATAGGCCAATATCACTTATGGTTTACCAGTTAGAAATACAAATCACTTATATCAAACACATAAGGGGAATAACTCTCATATGGAGTCTCCGAATAGCTTCGGTCAAAATTAAAATCCTAATCCTGAAGATGTAACGAGCAATTTGGTAAAATAAATTTGTCGTGATCTTTTACGGTTTGGAAGGAGTAGTGGCCACAAGAAAAACAGTGTTTGGGAGATAACTCTTACAACGTAAAGTATTTTGTTACGCAGTTGTCAGTTTTAAAAGCGTATAAACTATACGATATCATATTCCAAATATCTAAGCGATATCTTTTGAAACATCAATACTACGCAAGAAAAAATTAGGCGGAAGAAAAAAAAAATTAATTAAAACCAATTGTTCAGAGAACAATTGAAGGTCTTTCCACTCGTAAAGATCTATTTTGATATGAAAATAATAAAATTCGTTTTATCATGTCATTTCCAGCGTCAAATGATACCTTTGTGTACGCTGATTCCAAAAATATGAGGTTTATATACAAAAAAATTAAATAAGGGAGATAATTTGTTACTTCCGGTTTGAAAAAATTACTTCCGGTATTATTTGAATGTTTACTTGACACTGATTCCATAAATATATGGTTCTATATACTTTATATTAAATAAATACAAAAATAGCTACTTCCGGTTTACATAAGGTCACTTCCGGTTGGCTTTCTAAGGTCAAGTGGCTTGCAACCTAATACAAAAGTCCCATGGCTTTATCATATATACATATAAGGTAACAGCAAAGGTCATAATCTAGAACGTCAAAATAACATATGACCTTGAGCTTAATTTCAAGGTCATAAACCAAGGACCTCAAATCAAAAGACCTGAGTTCTTAATTATATATGGTTAATGAGTTATATCACCATAAGAGTATTTTCAAATACAAGAGGGAGAAAACTCTAATTTAATGTTAGCGTACCCTTTAAACCAAAATGTATGTGTTACGACATGTCACAACTAACAATTTAATAAAATATGTTGTCAATATCTTATACGGTTTTTGAAAGAAGTGAAAATAAGCAAAATCAAAATTTATAATATGACCTTGACCTTTGACCTTGACCTAATTTTATTTTTTTGGACCAAGGACCTCAAATCAAAAGACCCTAGGTCTCTATCACTTATGGTTTACCAGTTTCACATGCATATCACTTATATCAAATGCATAAGGGAAATAACTCTCATATGGAATCTCATTACGGCTTCGGTCAAAATTAAAATCCTAATCCTGAAGATGTAACGAGCAATTTGGTAAAATAAATTTGTCGTAATCTTTTACGGTTGCGAAGGAGTAGTGGCCACAAGAAAAACAGTGTTTGGGGAGATAACTCTTACAACGTAAAGTATTCGGTTCCGCAGTTGTCAGTTTTAAAAGCGTATAAACTATACGATATCATATTCCAAATATCTAAGCGACATCTTTTGAAACATCAATACTACGCAAGAAAAAATTAGGCGGAAGAAAAAAAAAATAAAATAATAATATTAAAACCAATTGTTCAGAGAACAATTGAAGGTCTTTCCACTCGTAAAGATCTATTTTGTTATGAAAATAATAAAATTCGTTTTAACATGTCATTTCCAGCGTCAAATGATAGCTTTTGTACGCTGATTCCAAAAATATGAGGTTTATATAAAAAAAAATTAAATAAGGGAGATAATTTGTTACTTCCGGTTTGAAAAAAATTACTTCCGGTATTATTTGAATGTTTACTTGACACTGATTCCAAAAATATATGGTTCTATATACTTTTATATTAAATAAATACAAAAAATAGCTACTTCCGGTTTACATAAGGTCACTTCCGGTTGGCTTTCTAAGGTCAAGTGGTTTGCAACCTAATACAAAAAGTCCCATGTCTTTATCATATATACATATGAGGTAACAGCAAAGGTCATAATCTAGAACGTCAAAATAACATATGACCTTGAGCTCAATTTCAAGGTCATAAACCAAGGACCTCAAATCAAAAGACCCTAGGTCTTAATTATATATGGTTAATGAGTTATATCACCATAAGAGTATTTTCAAATACAAGAGGGGAAAAAACTCTAATTTAATGTTAGCGTAACCTTTAAACCAAAATGTATGTGTTATGACATGTCGCAACTAACAATTTAATAAAATATGTTGTCAATATCTTATACGGTTTTTGAAAAGAAGTGAAAATAAGCCAAAATCAAAATTTAAAATATGACCTTGACCTTTGACCTTGACCTAATTTTATTTTTTTGGACGAAGGACCTCAAATCAAAAGACCCTAGGTCTCTATCGCTTATGGTTTACCAGTTTCACATGCATATCACTTATTTCAAATGCATAAGGGAAATAACTCTCATATGGAATCTCATTACGGCTTCGGTCAAAATTAAAATCCTAATCCTGAAGATGTAACGAGCAATTTGGTAAAATAAATTTGTCGTAATCTTTTACGGTTGCGAAGGAGTAGTGGCCACAAGAAAAACAGTGTTTAGGAGATAACTCTTACAATGTAAAGTATTTGGTTACGCAGTTGTCAGTTTTAAAAGCGTATAAACCAAACGATATCATATTCCAAATATCTAAGCGACATCTTTTGAAACATCAATACTACGCAAGAAAAAATTAGGCGGAAGAAAAAAAAAAAAAATAATAATATTAAAACCAATTGTTCAGAGAACAATTGAAGGTCTTCCACTCGTAAAGATCTATTTTGATATGAAAATAATAAAATTCGTTTTAACATGTCATTTCCAGCGTCAAATGATAGCTTTTTGTACGCTGATTCCAAAAATATGAGGTTTATATACAAAAAAAATTAAATAAGGGAGATAATTTGTTACTTCCGGTTTGAAAAAATTTACTTCCGGTATTATTTGAATGTTTACTTGACACTGATTCCAAAAATATATGGTTCTATATACTTTTATATTAAATAAATACAAAAATAGCTACTTCCGGTTTACATAAGGTCACTACCGGTTGGCTTTCTAAGGTCAAGTGGCTTGCAACCTAATACAAAAGTCCCATGGCTTTATCATATATACATATGAAGTAACAGCAAAGGTCATAATCTAGAACGTCAAAATAACATATGACCTTGAGCTCAATTTCAAGGTCATAAACAAAGGACCTCAAATCAAAAGACCCTAGGTCTTAGTTATATATGGTTAATGAGTTATATCACCATACACGTATTTTTAAATAAAAGAGGGGAGAAAACTCTAATTTAATGTTAGCGCACCCTTTAAACCAAAATGTATCTGTTACGACATGTCACAACTAACAATTAAGTAATAATATGTTGTCGATATCATATACGGTTTTTGAAAAGATGTGAAAACAATACAAAATCAAAATTTAGAATATGACCTTGACATTTGACCTTGACCAAATTTTCTTTTTTGGGCCAAGGACTCAAATCAAAAGACCCTAGGTCTTAGTTATATATGGTTAATGAGTTATATCACCATACGCGTATTTTTAAATACAAGAGGGAGAAAACTCTGATTTAATGTTAGCGCACCCTTTAAACCAAAATGTATGTGTTACGACATGTCGCAACTAACAATTTAGTAATAATATGTTGTCGATATCTTATACGGTTTTTGAAAAGAAGTGAAAATAAGCCAAAATCAAAATTTAGAATATGACCTTGACCTTTGACCTTGACCAAATTTTCTTTTCTTGGACCAAGGACCTCAAATCCAAAGACCCTAGGCCAATATCACTTATGGTTTACCAGTTAGAAATACAAATCACTTATATCAAATACATAAGGGGGAATAACTCTCATATGGAGTCTCCGAATAGCTTCGGTCAAAATTAAAATCCTAATCCTGAAGATGTAACAAGCAATTTGGTAAAATAAATTTGTCGTAATCTTTTACGGTTGCGAAGGAGTAGTGGCCACAAGAAAAACAGTGTTTGGGGAGTTAACTCTTACAACGTAAAGTATTTGGTTACGCAGTTGTCAGTTTTAAAAGCATATAAACTATACGATATCATATTCCAAATATCTAAGCGACATCTTTTGAAACATCAATACTACGCAAGAAAAAAATTAGGCGGAAGAAAAAAAAAATAATAATAATAATTAAAACCAATTGTTCAGAGAACAATTGAAGGTCTTCCACTCGTAAAGATCTATTTTGATATGAAAATAATAAAATTCGTTCTAACATGTCATTTCCAGAGTCAAATGATAGCTTTTGTACGCTGATTCCAAAATATGAGGTTTATATACAAAAAGTTAAATTAGGGAGTTAATTTGTTACTTCCGGTTTGAAAAATTTACTTCCGGTATTATTTGAATGTTTACTTGACACTGATTCCAAAAATATATGGTTCTATATACTTTTATATTAAAAATACAAAAATAGCTACTTCCGGTTTACATAAGGTCACTTCCGGTTGGCTTTCTACGGTCAAGTGGCTTGCAACCTAATACAAAAAGTCCCATGGCTTTGTCATATATACATATGAGGTAACAGCAAAGGTCATAATCTAGAACGTCAAAATAACATATGACCTTGAGCTCAATTTCAAGGTCATAAACCAAGGACCTCAAATCAAAAGACCCTAGGTCTTAATTAAATATGGTTAATGAGTTATATCACCATAAGAGTATTTTCAAATACAAGAGGGGAGAAAACTCTAATTTAATGTTAGCGTACCCTTTAAACCAAAATGTATGTGTTACGACATGTCACAACTAACAATTTAATAAAATATGTTGTCAATATCTTATACGGTTTTTGAAAAGAAGTGAAAATAAGCCAAAATCAAAATTTATAATATGACCTTGACCTTTGACCTTGACCTAATTTTATTTTTTTTGGACCAAGGACCTCAAATCAAAAGACCCTAGGTCTCTATTACTTATGGTTTACCAGTTTCACATGCATATCACTTATATCAAATGCATAAGGGGAAATAACTCTCATATGGAATCTCATTACGGCTTCGGTCAAAATTAAAATCCTAATCCTGAAGATGTAACGAGCAATTTGGTAAAATAAATTTGTCGTAATCTTTTACGGTTGCGAAGGAGTAGTGGCCACAAGAAAAACAGTGTTTGGGGAGATAACTCTTACAACGTAAAGTATTTTGTTACGCAGTTGTCAGTTTTAAAAGCGTATAAACTATACGATATCATATTCCAAATATCTAAGCGACATCTTTTGAAACATCAATACTACGCAAGAAAAAATTAGGCGGAAGAAAAAAAAAATAAAAACCAATTGTTCAGAGAACAATTGAAGGTCTTTCCACCCATAAAGATCTATTTTGATATAAAAATATTAAAATTCGGTTTAAAATGTCATTTCCAGCGTCAAATGATAGCTTATTGTACACTGATTCCAAAAATATATGGTTTCTATACATTTTTTTTTAAATAAGGGAGATAATTTGTCACTTCCGGATTGAAAAATGTTACTTCCGGTATAATTTGAATGTTTACTTGACACTGATTCCAAAAATATATGGTTCTATATACTTTTATATTAGATAAGTACAAAAAATAGCTACTTCCAGTTTACACAAGGTCACTTCCGGTTGGATTTTTCAAGGTCAAATGGCTTGCAACCTAATGCAAAAAGTCCCATGGCTTTATCATGTATACATATGAGGTAAAAGCAAAGGTCAAAATCTAAAACATCAAATTTACCTATGACCTTGAGCTCAATTTCAAGGTCATAAACCAAGGACCTCAAATCAAAAGACCCTAGGTCTTAGTTATATATGGTTAATGAGTTATATCACCATACGCGTATTTTTAAATACAAGAGGGGAGAAAACTCTAATTTAATGTTAGCGCACCCTTTAAACCAAAATGTATGTGTTACGACATGTCGCAACTAACAATTTAGTAATAATATGTTGTCGATATCTTATACGGATTTTGAAAAGAAGTGAAAATAAGCCAAAATCAAAATTTAGAATATGACCTTGACCTTTGACTTTGACCAAATTTTCTTTTTTGGACCAAGGACCTCAAATCAAAAGACCCTCAGTCTCTATCACTTATGGTTTACCAGTTAGAAATGCATATCACTTATATCAAATGCATAAGGGAAATAACTCTCATATGGAGTCTCCGGAACACTTCGGTGAAAACCAAACTTAACATCCTGAAGATATAGCGAGCAATTTGGTAAAATAAATTTGTCGTAATCTTTACGGTTGCAAAGGAGTAGTGGCCACAAGAAAACAGTGTTTGGGAGATAACTCTTACAACGTAAAGTATTTGGTTATGCAGTTGTCAGTTTTGAAAGCGTATAAACTATACGATATCATATTCCAAATATCTAAGCGACATCTTTTGAAACATCAATACTACGCAAGAAAAAATTAGGCGGAAGAAAAAAAAAAAATAATAATAATAATAATCAGAACAAAATCAATAGGTCTTTCCACGGAAAAGTGGAAAGACCTAATAATAATAATAATCAGAACAAAGCAATAGGTCTTTCCACGGAAAAGTGGAAAGACCTAATAATAATCAGAACAAAATCAATAGGTCTTTCCACGGAAAAGTGGAAAGACCTAATAATAATAATCAGAACAAAATCAATAGGTCTTTCCACGGAAAAGTGGAAAGACCTAATAATAATAATCAGAACAAAATCAAAAGGTCTTTCCACGGAAAGGTGGAAAGACCTAATAATCAGAACAAAATCAATAGGTCTTTCCACGGAAAAGTGGAAAGACCTAAATAGTAAAACTGTTTTGTTTTAACTAGTTTGGCTAACGGTAAGAACTAGAACTGTGTTTTTTGCTGTACATGTTCTGATTTTGTGTCATGTATGGATACCCTATATCCTTCCTTTCTATCATGGAGGTTTAAAGTCATTGTGAGAAAACGTCGTTAAAATGAACGTAACGTTAAATAATGCATATGCTTTATTGAAGTTCATTTCTGTACTAGATTTAAAGTTCAAGTGTGCTATTGGCATTACAGATGAAATATAGTTGAAAGTCTTTTCATTTAACGTAAAATTAATCATATTCAGCTACTTGACGGTTCATATTCTGCACGTATTGGCTTTTTTAAAGCACTTTTTTTTCCAGTGTTCTTTTCACAAGTAAATTGTGTATGACATGTTCCCTTGGTGCAGCCTGGAGTCAAAATACAATGTATAGTAACCCCTCTTTACCAGGTACGAGGTATTTTAATCAAATTATAAGTACTAGTATGTATACAATGTGCGTCAAACTCCCAGTTTGCCATGCACCACTGTCCCTTGGTGGCTTTTGCAGTTAAATTACATATCCAATGGATTGTAAATATAAACAAAATGCTCATCGGGGCACAGAATGATACGACCGCAGATGTCGAACCATGAACAGTTAGGACAAGTATGGACACTAAATTCAAGCTTGATACAGCTCTGAATTTGAATTTTGATTAAATATTTGACACAGCATAGGTTTTTGACACAGAATAAATGTGGTCAAATACCTGAAAAATTAAAAAAATGGACTTTTATAAAATAAGGAGATGAGGTATAAATGCCACTGAGACAACTATCCACCAAGGTTCAAATAAAGTTGATGTAAGCAATTAAAAGTAACAGTAAGGCCTACAACAATGAGAAAAAACACTATACCAAATAGTAAGCTATAAAAGGTCCCAACATGAAAAATATGAAACAATTCGGTTGAGAAAACTAACGGCCTAGGTTTAAACAAAACAATTAACGAAAACAAATATGACAGACAAGAACCAACGACAACCACTGTACTGCAGGCTCCTTACTTGAGACAGGCATGTACAGAATGTGGTCCAATATCCAAAATCTAAATACATTTGTACAAGGTTAGAATCAATACCAAGAATTTAATCCACTAGTATTTATCAATGGACAAAACAGCTAAGTTTGTCAAGGAGTTAGGTTCATAAAGAAATATATATATATATATATATATATATATATGAGTCTAAAAGATTGATCATACGCTATGACTCTCTCTCTCTCTCTCTCTCTCTCTCTCTCTCTCTCTCTCTCTCTCTCTCTATACAAGTCTAAATTGGAAACAACGTTCAAACCTATGATTGCGTTGGATAAAACCGCAATTTTATACGTGCATGTAAAACAAATTTCTTGGTAGAGGGTCTAAATACAGCACAAACAACATTTTCCAAAAGACCAAGAAAGTGAAAAGTATATTTTAACAAAACGCATTTGACTAACAGGTCGAACAACGAATGTTCTTAAACCCTGTTGACTGCCATTGGCGATTGCCAAATAATATATATATAGCATTCTGAAAATTAATTTATATAGAATAAAACAAACCTACCACCAAGTTCTTAAAATATTTACAAAAGAAATAAAAAAAAAAAAATTCACAAAATATCACTCATCATTAATACAATATCTTTTAAAAATTCATAAAACTTACCTTTAATTATTTTTAAAACGATCTATTATTGAATAGAAAATTTCAAACTATATTTATACATAATTTCTTCTATAAAATTAAAATTTAATGCGGTATCTATTTTAACTGTGAATCTACTTACACTTTCTATCAATTGTGCAATACAACTCTGAATTTTGATAATGATTAAATATTTGACATATCATAGGTTTCTAACACAGAATGAATGTGGTCTAAGAACTTAAATCAAAGTACTGAAGTACTGAACATCGGATGACCGCAAGTTCTGGTGGATGGTCACAGCACTTGTCTCAGAAAAAAATCACATCTCTATACCTGAAAGTAAGGTTGAGGTACATAGATATATTTTTTTCTGAGAAAAGTTAGTGTGTGGATGATGAATAAATGACAGGAAATTCTAGCTCACCATAATAACTGTTATATTGTAGTGATATAATCATTTGTTATCTGTATACTCTGGTTTGGTGTTATATATTATATCAATATTTGTAAAACAGTTATATATAATTTTCATCCATTTGTATATCATTCTATTCTACTATTCTAATGATAGTGCAGTGCAAGTGCATGGTGGACAGTCTTCTGTAATAATTAGTTTTTCGAATAGATTGGATTTGAGTAGGCATTCATATTTTCCCACGTTTGTTGCAAAACATTCCTTAGATATTCTTCCGCATACGTTAACACAAATTTTCGGTATTCTTGATTTGTTATTGATATTATCAGATTATTACATGGCATTTTTCATATCAGATGTATTATTAGCCCAAGGTTCAATTTCAGCCCAAGAGCCGAAGGCTCGAGGGCTGATATTGACCGAGGGCTGATTATACATCTGATATGCCATGTTATGATCTTTTTATCATATGCATCAACAATGGAGAAAAATAATAGTTTAATATATTGATACTTGTTTAGTGGTTCTCACGTAGAAGTTCAAAAGTGAAAAGTTTACGGACGCCAAATGTAGTACATCCGATATGAAATCTTTCTAGCATATGCCTCAACAGAGGAAAAGAACAACAGCATGATATATTTTATATTGACGATAAAAACAAAAAACATAATGAACACTGTTTGGAAAAGTTAACATTTGTAAAGTAACTTTCTAAATTATGCTGGAAACTTTAAAAATGCATTTATTGTATCATTTTATTAATTTTTTTTTTGCATTTTACATAATATGTTATAATTATATTGTATCGTAATAATTGTTTAGTACCCGACTTTAATTGTAATGTTTTTCACTGAAAAATGTACCATTCAGATGTATTTTCCGGAATTTGCCGAGTATCACTTGGATGCCATACGATAACGTTACGGAAAGGCATGTGATAATAGTTGAAGCATGTGATAAAATTTTCATATCAGCCCGCTAAACACCATTTCGGAAAAATATGGAATTCACGTAACTTTAATGCTATTATCATACTGTAAAAACTATATGTTATTTGCTCTAAGTATATGATAAATATGGTTTATTACATGACATTTTTCATATCAGACCCCTTATCAGCAATAGGTCATGATATCAGTCTGAGAGCCGACAGTCTCGAGGGATGATTTTGACCATGGGCTGATAAGGGGTCTGATATGAAAAATGACATGTTATGTTCGTTTTATCATGTACTTCAGCAGAAGCCATACAGACAAGAAAACCTTTTTAAAACTTTATAAAATTCATTTATTGTATTATTTGTTTTTCATTTTTTAATATAAAAATTTTCCTGTTTCTAAATATTCGTTCTTTTATTCTACTTAGTTATGTTTTTCGCAAAAATGTACCACTGAGGTTTTATTTTCCGGAATTTACAGAATGACGTTGAAATGCTTTGCGATAACTTAAAAGAAAGGCTTGCGATAATAACCGAAAGCAGTTGATATAAACCGGAAGCAGTTGATATATACCGGAAACAGTTGATAACGAAAGTCATATCGCACGGCTAAGACAATTCGCCATGTCAGAATCTAATGGATTCTGGGTAATATTTTCAAAAGCGTACACCAAAACGTTATGATTGATTTAAAACGTCCTAAACAAAGGAAATTGAACCAATGACGTAACGTTATTTTCTTTTTGGTTTACGAACAATGAGATTACCCACGGTCCTTTAGATTCTGAAAAGGCCAATTCTTCAAATTTAATGAATAAATATATGTACAAATAAGTTTTATCAAGGGGTACAATTATACCATTATTTTCTACAAGTATGATAAATATATTTCTCACGACAAAACATTTTCATTTATCTATGTTCTTAAAATTATTTTCATGAATATTTATTGATGAAATTAGTATATAACAAGCGATAAGGAGTGTTATTTTGCACTCGATGATATCCGCGTAATTATACGAAATACGTTCGGTTATCAGTCAAAAACGCAAGTCATGTGGGTAGAAATGTCTCTGGCAACATAACACCGGATGCCCTCACGGTCATCCGCTGTAAAAATGAAATTGGATATTTACCTATCATGATCCAATATCCAACATACATGCGTAGATTAAGTAATCAAAAGACCCCTTGATTTCAACTTTTGTTAAAAAAAAACTACAGTGTTTGTCTATGATGATTTGCTCGCACAATTATTTTCCATATTTAGAGAACCGTAACTAATTTTAAAAGTACATATTTTGATGAACATGTGTACCTAGTTTCAACTTGATCTGACTACAACGTCGTCTTAGACTCAATCTAATGCAGTATAAATGGATGGATACACGGACAAACGAACGAACAAACGAACCTACAGACAAGATAACATTATGGTCTTTATTGTTGTAGGCGGAGCATAGAATAACTATTTAATGTGAGTTGACTTAAACTTGTTCCTTTGTACAATGTATAAGCTTTCAAATAAACGAAATAAGAAATATATTATGTTTGAAAGAATTACTATATACTGGCTTTCTATACATTCGGTACCTCAAATGGTCCGAGTACACAGTTATCGTCCTTTGATTTGTCGTTGTCCACGAATATAGTCCTTAGTGTGGACAGTGTGTTACTTGCCAATTTTTTTTATACCCCTTCCAAATGTATTTCTTCATGTTTTATGCCTCAAATAGCAAGTAGGGGGATGAAAGCACACTGTAAAAAAATTGGGTCATGAATTTTAAAGTAAAGTAGTGATTTGGTCCGGTTAAGAAAAGGTTGAAAATTAGCACTTCGGAAGCTGTCAAAAGATTTCAGAACCCCCTTAATTTAAAATTGTCCATATGTGGAGTTAGAGCCGATGAAGTTTTCTATAATATTTTGATATTATTGAGAAAGTGCAGGTGGGGTTCAATTCCCAGAAGGTTCTAACCCCCAAAAAATCATTTCAGTGGGCCCTGCTCTGATTTATTACCATTCATTTGAGCCATGTCCGGTGGCGAACTTTCTCGTATGAAGCTGGCGAGGCTTGCCGAAAGAATGTACGTTAGACACGAAAACACAAGCATCGCCAGGTGTTGGAAAAAACTTTGTCGTAGGGAACTGTACAGAAAGACTGAAAAATGAGCCCATACCCATTACTGTATAGGTACCTCAGACTTTGGATAGCCAGTGATGTCTTCAGGTGCACTTTCCCACCCAGGGATTGATACGAGTTTAAGATATGGATAATAGCTTTCAATCTAACCACCTGCGGTCAAGAACTTTGCCGTAGGGGGATGGGAGTAAAGCGACTGCTGCCACCACCCGTAATGGACCAAAATGAGAAATTGAGTATGTTGTTGTCAGCTTCCAGTGCACTTTCCCACCTGGGCATTTTCATGAATAAAAGGGCCTGGGACAAGCTTTCAATCCCATTAGTTGTGGGAAAAAACTTTGCCGTAGGGAACTGTACAGAAAGACTGAAAAATGAGCCCATACCCATTACCGTATAGGTACCTCAGACTTTGGATGGCCAGTGATGTCTTCAGGTGCACTTTCCCACCCAGGGATTGATACGAATTAAAGATATGGATAATAGCTTTCAATCTAACCACCTGCGGTCAAGAACTTTGCCTTAGGGGGATGGGAGTAAAGCGACTGCTGCCACCACCCGTAATGGACCAAAATGAGAAATTGAGTATGTTGTTGTCAGCTTCCGGTGCACTTTCCCACCTGGGCATTTTCATGAATAAAAGGGCCTGGGACAAGCTTTCAATCCCACTAGGTGTGGAAAAAAACTTTGCCGTAGGGAACTGTACAGAAAGACTGAAAAATGAGCCCATACCCATTACTGTATAGGTACCTCAGACTTTGGATGGCCAGTGATGTCTTCAGGTGCACTTTCCCACCCAGGGATTGATACGAGTTGAAGATATGGATAATAGCTTTCAATCTAACCACCTGCGGTCAAGAACTTTGCCGCAGGGGGATGGGAGTAAAGCGACTGCTGCCACCACCCGTAATGGACCAAAATGAGAAATTGAGTATGTTGTTGTCAGTTTCCGGTGCACTTTCCCACCCGAGCATTTTCATGAATAAAAGGGCCTGGGACAAGCTTTCAATCCCACTTGGTGTGAGAAAAAACTTTGCCGTAGGGAACTGTACAGAAAGACTGAAAAATGAGCCCATAACCATTACTGTATAGGTACCTCAGACTTTGGATGGCCAGTGAAGTCTTCAGGTGCGTTTTCCCACCCAGGGATTGATACGAGTTGAAGATATGGATAATAGCTTTCAATCTAATCACCTGCGGTCAAGAACTTTGTCGTAGGGGGATGGGAGTAAAGCGACTGCTGCCACCACCCGTAATGGACCAAATAGAGAAATTGAGTTTGTTGTTGTCAGCTTCCGGTGCACTTTCCCACCTGGCATTTTCATGAATAAAAGGGCCTGGGACAAGCTTTCAATCCCACTAGGTGTGGAAAAAAACTTTGCCGTAGGGAACTGTACAGAAAGACTGAAAAATGAGCCCATACCCATTACTGTATAGGTACCTCAGACTTTGTATGGCTAGTGAAGTCTTCAGGTGCACTTTCCCACCCAGGAATTGATACGAGTTGAAGATATGGATAATAGCTTTCAATCTTATTACCTGCGGTCAAGAACTTTGCCGTAGGGGATGGGAGTAAAACGACTGCTGTCACCACCCGTAATGGACCAAAATGAGAAATTGAGTATGTTGTTGTCAGCTTCCGGTGCACTTTCCCACCTGGACATTTTCATGAATAAAAGGGCCTGGGACAAGCTTTCAATCCCACTAGGTGTGGGAAAAAAATTGCCGTAGGGAACTGTATAGAAAGAATGAAAATGAGCCCATACCCATTACTGTATAGGTACCTCAGACTTTGGATGGCCAGTGAAGTCTTCAGGTGCACTTTCCCACCCAGGGATTGATACGAGTTGAAGATATGGATAGTAGCTTTCAATCTAACCACCTGCAGTCAAGAACTTTGCCGTAGGGGGATGGGATAAAGCGACTGCTGCCACCACCCGTAATGGACCAAAATGAGAAATCGAGTATGTTGTTGTCAGCTTCCGGTGCTTTTTCCCACCTGGGCATTTTCATGAATAAAAGGGCCTGGGACAAGCTTTCAATCCCACTAGGTGTGGGAAAAAACTTTGCCGTAGGGAACTGTACAGAAAGACTGAAAAATGAGCCCATACCCATTACTGTATAGGTACCTCAGACTTTCGATGGCCAGCAAAGTCTTCAGGTGCACTTTCCCACCCAGGGATTGATACGAGTTCAAGATATGGATAATAGCTTTCAATCTAACCACCTGCGGTGAAGAACTTTGCCGTTAGGGGGTGGCAGTAAAGCGACTGCTGCCACCACCCTTAATGGACCAAAATGATAAATTGAGTATGTTGTTGTCAGCTTCGGTGCACTTTCCTAGCTGGGCATTTTCATGAATAAAAGGGCCTGGGACAAGCTTTCAATCCCACTAGGTGTGGGAAAAACTTTGACGTAGGAACTGTACAGAAAGACTGAAAATGAGCCCATACCCATTACTGTATAGGTACCTCAGACTTTGGATGGCCAGTGAAGTCTTCAAGTGCACTTTCCCACCCAGGGATTGATACGAGTTGAAGATATGGATAATAGCTTTCAATCTAACCACCTGCGGCCAAGAACTTTGCCGTAGGGGATGGGAGTAAAGCGACTGCTGCCACCACCCGTAATTGACCAAAATGAGAAATCGAGTATGTTGTTGTCAGCTTCCGGTGCTTTTTCCCACCTGGACATTTTCATGAATAAAGGGCCTGGGACAAGCTTTCAGTCCCACTAGGTGTGGGAAAAACTTTGCCGTAGGGAACTGTACAGAAAGACTGAAAATGAGCCCATACCCATTACTGTATAGGTACCTCAGACTTTCGATGGACAGTGAAGTCTTCAGGTGCACTTTCCCACCCAGGGATTGATACGAGTTCAAGATATGGATAATAGCTTTCAATCTAACCACTTGCGGTCAAGAACTTTGCCGTAGGGGTGGGAGTAAAGCGACTGCTGCCACCACCCGTAATTGACCAAAATGAGAAATCGAGTATGTTGTTGTCAGCTTCCGGTGCTTTTTCCCACCTGGACATTTTCATGAATAAAAGGGCATGGGACAAGGTTTCAGTCCCACTAGGTGTGGGAAAAACTTTGCCGTAGGGAACTGTACAGAAAGACTGAAAAATGAGCCCATACCCACTACTGTATAGGTACCTCAGACTTTCGATGGCCAGTGAAGTCTTCAGGTGCACTTTCCCACCCAGGGATTGATACGAGTTCAAGATATGGATAATAGCTTTCAATCTAACCACCTGTGGTCAAGAACTTTGCCGTAGGGGGATGGCAGTAAAGCGACCGCTGCCACCACCCGTAATGGACAAAAATGAGAAATTGGGTATGGGGTTGTCAGCTTCCGGTGCACTTTCCCACCCGGGTATTTTCATGAATAAAAGGGCCTGGGACAAGCTTTCAGTCCCACTAGGTGTGGGTAAAAACTTTGCCGTAAGGAACTGTACAGAAAGAGGGAAAATGAGCCACCCTTGTGATGACAAATAAGAAATGTGGTTTGATGTTGTGAGTTTCCTAGGGACTTTCACACTCAGACGTAGACAAATAATTGTGCTTGTTGCGCCGTTTTTGGCCCCTATTTCTAAACAGCTTCTATAATGACCCCTTAAATAAAATCCAACCTTCCTACTGTGTTTTGTAATCTTGAACTGAAATTTAGATCGGTTACTGATTCTCAAGTAGTTGCCTGCAAACCAGAAAACAAGTTTTTGTAGGCCCCATTACAAATCTGACAAAAAAAAACATTTTTGTAAGACCCTTTTTGGCTCTTATTCCTAAAAAGATATGATAGTAACCCCCAAAATTAATCCAAAAGTTCTTATTGTGATTTGGAACATCTCTTATATTCAGTTTATTATCTTAAAACCATACACATGATTGTGTCTGGCCCCTTTGTGGTCACTGATTACAAAACAGCTAGAACAATAACCCCCAAAAACAATCCCAAACGTCTTATCTTGGTATAGATCTTTCTTCTAAAAATGTGTTTTACATCTATACACTTATAATAAAGTTCTTGTCTTTAAAGCAATTCATTTTCCATGAACCAGTTAAAGTAACCTTTTTCGACCCTTCTTACAAAACTGCTAGGATAAATCCACCTGAAACATTTCCAACCATACTTTAGTGATATGGAACCTTGTGCTTAAACTTCATATAGAGATCCATGAACTTATACTCAAGCATTTCTTTGTCTTCCAACTCAGACAGCACCATAACATAATACGAGCGCAAAGAAATGTACAATGGTATAAAATATAGATAAATTATTGAAATTGAACTACATAGGTGAATGAGAGCATACATATAGGTGAACAATGACTAAGTTTGAGGAGTAGAACGATGAATGTTTTAGTCAATCCGTTAAGGAAGCGATAGATTTACTGTCGATTTTACAAATTCTTTTGAGAGATCTTGGACCATTTGTTTATCGATCATTATTCTATGGATATAAGTCTGGACTTTTTTCAGATTTTCAATATCAAAGTGTCATTACTTGTATACCAAAAGAAGCAAAAGATAGGCGATATATTGGTAATTGGCGACCTATCAGCCTATTAAATACAGACATTAAGATAGCTTCTGCAGCTATAGCAAACAGAGTCACGTCTGTATTACCATTTATTATTAGTGACACCCTAAAGGGATTTATCAAGGGAGGTTCATTGAGAGAATACTAGATCATTGTATGATTTGATGCATTATCTTGAAAATCACAACATGAGCGCCTTACTTTTATTGGTTGATTTTGAAAAGGCATTTGACTCTGTTGACTGGGTCTTTTTACAAAAAGCATTAAACCATTTTAATGTTGGTCCTTCGATGGGTAGATGGTTCGAGACTCTCTACAAAAGTGCTAAAAGTTGTGTCATCAACAATGGCCATTTATCATTTTTTTTTCAATCTTGAGAGAGGTTGCAGACAAGGGGACACGCTCTCCCCTTATTTGTTTGTTATTGGTGAAGAGTTATTATCTTTGAAACTTACGTCAAACCCCAAAATTCATGGTATCCTCATTAATGAAAAACAAACACTATTAAGTCAGTATGCAGATGATACTTTTCTAACTTTAGATGGTAGTGAGACATCACTACAAGAAAGCCTCAATTGGTTTCATTCTTTTTATATGTTATCTGGATTAAAAATGAACAAATCAAAGATAAGAGCTGTCTGGATTGGTAACAAAACATATTCTGATCAAATATTGTGTCCTGATTACAATTTTATGTGGTCACACACAAATTTTAGACTTTTAGGAATAGATTTTTCGCTTGATTTAAAATGTATTCTTGATATTTATTTTAGAAAAAAGATCAAAGAGGTTTCAGCTATACTAAAAAACTGGCAACATAGAAAATTAACATTACTAGGTAAAATTACTGTAATTAAGACTCTGGCATTGCCGAGACTGATTTATTTGTTGACTGCCCTGCCGAATTTACCTCACTCACAATTAAATGAGCTGAGTGCTATGTTTTTTAATTTCATTTGTAATGGTAAGACTGATAGAGTCAAGCGTAGTACGCTTATTGCAGATTTTTCACAGGGAGGATTAAATATGGTGCATTTGCAGTCTTTCTGTACATTCTTAAATTATCTTGGGTAAAGAGATTTTTATCAAATTCAGATGGTACTTGGCAGAATTTATTACTAGCAGAACTAAAACAGTTAGGTGGTGACAGAGTCTTTACATTACAAAATTATAAGATTAAAGAAATTTCTAATTGCTTAAAAAATCCATTTTAGAAAGACATTTTTGATTGTCTACACATGGCACAGCCTTATACAAAGTTATGTGTTCCAGAAATTTTGTCATTGGATATTCTTAACTTTATATCAATATCTGAATATCCTGTATATATGAAATGGAAGTTATATGGTATACAGTTTATAAGGGACATTGTAGATAGTCAAAGTAAATCACTATTAACATTTCAACAAGTAAGACAAAACTTAATTTGGAAATTTTTGAAATACTATAGTTTATTATCTAACATTCAAAAATATATCAAAAATACATCAAAGATTATTGTGATTTGAACTAAGAAAATTTTGTTCCTTTTGATGCATTTTCTAAAAGGATCTTGGAAAATGAGAAGTTAAAATTTTGATACAGAGATCTTGTAGATAAAATATGCATACTCCCATATGAGAAATTTTTGAAATGGGAGGATGTAACAAATTTGAAATCTCAGAATGGTCAAAGTATTTTCTCTGAATTTTCAATATAAAATATTACATAGAATTATACCTACAAATACATTTTTATATAGAATTAAGTAAAAGGAAACAAGTCTGTGTACCTTCTGTAATGAGGAAGAAGAAACATTAGAACATTTATTTTATGATTGTAATGTTACATACAATTTTGGTTGTCATTTTACAGAAAAATCAAATTATTTGATGAGCAATTCAGCATCAGTATGAAAGAAATTTTATTGGGATTTATTACTAAGAGTTTGTTTATAAATTTGTTAATTATTATAGCTAAAACTACATCTTTAGATGTAAGTTAAGAAATATAGCTTTTAATTTTATAGGACTTAAATCCAGAATAAAACAATACCAATCTAATGAATTTTATATTGCAAACAAAATAATAGAGCAGCATCTTATGAAAGATTCTGGTCCCCACTACATACAATGTTTTCATGATTTGTTATCGTTTTTACTTAAAATTATATTATAGCGAGCAGTTGATATTTGATTTTACTTTATATATAGACATACATGCATACTAATGGTAAGATTGCAGTGACTGTGTGTAAGGAGTGAGAGAAAGTGTGAGTATGAGCACCTATATTTATTTATCTTTTCTTTAATAACTATATTCTTGAATTATAATTATGAATATGAATTAAAAACAAAATGGATAGTCTTGTATAAAACTTTCAATGTTTACCCCAAAACCATAGTCAGGTGGTGACTATTGAAAAGAATTAAAAGATAAAAAAAATCCGTTAACGTACTCGAAGAGAAATTCAAAGATCAATATTGTGAAGTAATAAAATGGAAGAATATTCTTAATTATGTTTTTAATAACATCTTAAATGTAGAAGATGTGTAGAGTAGGTCAGGAATGAGCAATATTCAGTCAGTTAAAGACCGAAAGGCGGCATCTTAAATGTAGAAGAGGTGTAGATGAGGTCTGAATGAGCAATATTCAGTCAGCTAAATACCGAAAGGTGAAAACTTTGCACGTATTATTTTGTACTGAAATAGTAATGTTTTACAAGGGACATACTTTAAAGGATCATACATGAGTAACGATGGTTTAAAATTGGCTAATAACAGGAATACTTTCTTAGACACTAGTTTCAAACTGAGGATCAAAATTTCGAAAGAAAGAACAACATTTTGTCGAACAAATTGACTTAATAATTACAATTTAACAAAAAATTTAGATGGAGCAATATGCGAAGTGATTCTTTTAATTTTGAATTAAAACGAAATATATTTCAAAGTACCCAAAACAAAACATGACACCAACATTCAAAATTACAAACATCATTTAACGAAAATGGATTAAGTAATGATTTTAAAAATGCGTTGATAAATTAAAATAACTGGCCTTCAATTTTACTAGATAACATTTTAGTTCGCTTTGGAGATTCCGTATATCGTCAAATTATCGGAATTCCAATTGGAACTAACTGTGCACCACTTATTGTTGACTTGTTTCTGTATTGTAATCAGTTAATATTATCGATAAAAATCAGCAAAGACCCATCGAAACAACATCTGATACAAACATTTAATAATATTTTTAGATATATTGGCTCTTAATGACGACTTCAGTATGTTAATTAAAGAATTTATGAATAAAGAGATGACTGTTTTATTTCCTATAGTTAATAATCCATTTTTAGATGGTGACGTTCCTTGTCACCATCTTATGGTGTTTTTATATCTAAGTATGTAACAAAGTATTAGATTTTACCGAAAGAAATCTACAAATAACTGTAAAATGTATTACACCAGGGTTTTTAATATCAAACATTTATTAAGTTTTATCATCGGTACAAGGACATCATTCGTAAATATAAACCAACATGCAGACATCTTATACGTTCAGGTATTTCATATTCAATCTTTTATAGTAATATTCTTTATAATGCACAAAAATGTCGGCATTCACTTCAAATGCTTACCAAAACTTTTAACAGACTTATTTAGAAGGGATATAGTTACGATACTGTTGTCATGTTATAATTTTAAGATGGCATATGTTGGCGTTAATATTGGTTCATTTATAGGGTCTTTGCATCGGATTATACACATTTATTCTGAAACCAGTTGTTGGCATGACACGGGATATGTTCTTCTTAAATATTTTAAGATGGTATGATACTAAATCCCTAACGAAAGGGATTGTGTTTGATATTCATATGATGAAGACATAATTTTTCAATCAGTTTAACTGAGGTCTAAAGCTGGCATGTCAGTAAATGCTAGTAGTCCTTTGGTAATTCATGTATCATTGTCATTTTGCTTAGTTTATTTTAAGTTTTTATCCACACCTAGTGGGATTGAAAGCTTGTCCCGGGCCATTTTATTCATGAAAATACCCGGGTGAGAAATTGCACCGGAAGCTGACAACCCCATACCCAATTTCTCATTTTTGTCCATTACGGGTGGTGGCAGCGGTCGCTTTACTGCCATCCCCCTACGGCAAAGTTCTTGACCGCAGGTGGTTAGATTGAAAGCTTTTATCCATATCTTCAACTCTTATCAATCCCTGGGTGGGAAAGTGCACCTGAAGACTTCACTGGCCATCTAAAGTCTGAGGTACCTATACAGTAATGGGTATGGGCTCATTTTTCAGTCTTTCTGTACAGTTCCCTACGGCAAAGTTTTTATCCACACCTAGTGGGATTGAAAGCTTGTCCCAGGCCCTTTTATTCATGAAAATACCCGGGTGAGAAATTGCACCGGAAGCTGACAACCCCATACCCAATTTCTCATTTTTGTCCATTACGGGTGGTGGCAGCGGTCGCTTTACTGCCATCCCCCTACGGCAAAGTTCTTGACCGCAGGTGGTTAGATTGAAAGCTTTTATCCATATCTTCAACTCTTATCAATCCCTGGGTGGGAAAGTGCACCTGAAGACTTCACTGGCCATCTAAAGTCTGAGGTACCTATACAGTAATGGGTATGGGCTCATTTTTCAGTCTTTCTGTACAGTTCCCTACGGCAAAGTTTTTATCCACACCTAGTGGGATTGAAAGCTTGTCCCAGGCCCTTTTATTCATGAAAATACCCGGGTGAGAAATTGCACCGGAAGCTGACAACCCCATACCCAATTTCTCATTTTGTCCATTACGGTGGTGGCAGCGGTCGCTTTACAACCATCCCCTACGGCAAAGTTCTTAACTGCAGGTGGTTAGATTGAAAGCTTTTATCCATATCTTCAACTCTTATCAATCCCTGGTGGGAAAGTGCACCTGAAGACTTCACTGGCCATCTAAAGTCTGAGGTACCTATACAGTAATGGGTATGGGCTCATTTTTCAGTCTTTCTGTACAGTTCCTACGGCAAAGTTTTATCCACACCTAGTGGGATTGAAAGCTTGTCCCAGGCCCTTTATGCATGAAAATACCCGGGTGAGAAATTGCACCGGAAGCTGACAACCCCATACCCAATTTCTCATTTTGTCCATTACGGTGGTGGCAGCGGTCGCTTTACTGCCATCCCCTACGGCAAAGTTCTTGACCGCAGGTGGTTAGATTGAAAGCTTTTATCCATATCTTCAACTCTTATCAATCCCTGGGTGGGAAAGTGCAACTGAAGACTTCACTGGCCATCTAAAGTCTGAGGTACCTATACAGTAATGGGTATGGGCTCATTTTCAGTCTTTCTGTACAGTTCCCTACGGCAAAGTTTTTATCCACACCTAGTGGAATTGAAAGCTTGTCCCAGGCCCTTTATTCATGAAAATACCCGGGTGAGAAATTGCACCGAAGCTGACAACCCCATACCCAATTTCTCATTTTGTCCATTACGGGTGGTGGCAGCGGTCGCTTTATTGCCATCCCCTACGGCAAAGTTCTTGACCGCAGGTGGTTAGATTGAAAGCTTTTATCCATATCTTCAACTCTTATCAATCCCTGGGTGGGAAAGTGCACCTGAAGACTTCACTGGCCATCTAAAGTCTGAGGTACCTATACAGTAATGGGTATGGGCTCATTTTTCAGTCTTTCTGTACAGTTCCCTACGGCAAAGTTTTTATCCACACCTAGTGGGATTGAAAGCTTGTCCCAGGCCCTTTTATTCATGAAAATACCCGGGTGAGAAATTGCACCGGAAGCTGACAACCCCATACCCAATTTCTCATTTTTGTCCATTACGGGTGGTGGCAGCGGTCGCTTTACTGCCATCCCCCTACGGCAAAGTTCTTGACCGCAGGTGGTTAGATTGAAATGTTTTAAATATTACATTAATTTCTGGACCTTTGGCTGGTATAGCTATGAAAATACGGAAAGTCAAACAGAAAATAGCCCATTAAACATTTGAAAATAACCTTGATGTTTTATAAACCATCTCTGAAGGCTAAATTAGTAGTCAGCTGTCTGAAAATGAATTTTATTGCACAATAACTTTCATATTTAAAAATCCACCTGGGACCAAATGCGAAACCAAACTCCTAACTGTGTATTGCTGTCTTCTGGTTTCCAGAAATTGAAAATACAAAAACAAGTACTAAGCCAACTATACAACGGGAAAATATCCCTGCTTTTTTTTCTGATTTTATTGAACACGGGTCCTTTAGTGATCCTAAGTGAATACGCTTTCATTTGATACCAAAATGAACTAAATATTATACTTATTGACAAAGATTTATCTTTATGCATAGGAACTATTTTCTTTGATATATGTACTACTTTGTATGTTCTTTTGACCCGATCGATATAGTAATCTTTTATCAATGTAATAGGAATAGATTGTTTCCTTTTCATTTATCAATTATTTTCGACTGTTTATTTATTTGCTTATTATATTATATTTTCATTTTATTCATTCTAATTAGTATTTATTAATTGAACAAAACTGACATTCGAACTTATTTATTTATTTGATGTTTGTTATAATTTTGTAATGTTATTTACTTTTGCTTACCATTTTTAAGAACTTATTCATATGAAATAATAATAATATTTCAATGTTAATCGTAAAGGTTTTGATGTGTAAACTGAAAAATAACAGTTATATCTTCATAGAAGGCATTTACTTAAGAGTTTAAACAGTAAAGTTGACCTTATATAGTAAAAACATTATATAACTTTTCTGCATGAATACTTATGTGATGCAAGATGTATGAGAAATATTTTAGAGAAACACTTTTAAAGAACAACATTGTGGTACTAGAAACCGAAGGATTCATAACATTTATTTTCTTATTTTTGTGTTGATTATTTATGTCATTATACTTAAAAACATTTCTTGTGATACTTTTGTGTAATATGTAATATATCTGTTGTATATAAATGTTGAACAATTGAATAAAGATAAAAAATGCATCTGGCTGAACGTAGTTTAAATGTTTTGATTTGATAAATGTTGCATTGAATATGTTTTTTCTTCTATACCCCATATACTGTATCCAGAACCACTCCCTCACATCTAAATGGCTTTAAGGAAATACTCGATATTTGACAATGCCGAGGGTATAGAAACCCTTACATGATTTTTCTAGTTCCTTGTTCACTTAAACATTTTATTTATCTCACCGTAAGTTGACATTTGAACTGCTGTACTTAGATTGTTTTATTCTGTTTTACAATACTTACGTATATGTTCGGGACCATATCAATATTTGGACCATACGCGTGTGGTCATGACCATATGCGTATACTCATATGGTCCGACCATACGCGTATGGTCCGACCGTCCGCGTATGGTCGGACCATATGAGTTTCATACTCGGTTTATTATCAACGGGCCGGATCATATGAGTATTTGGACCATATAGGTATTTTTGTTTTAAATATGCAATCTGGGAACAGTATATCTAGTTAAAACAAAAATCTCGATTTGATATAAATGTATAAAAATGCAGCGGAATAAAAATAGTTCGTAAACAAAAGTTGTATTAAAAATAGACATTTACAGAATATCATCAAACATGTGACACAGGCTTTATCTTAATATGTTATTTTTAGACATTTTTCGAATTGCTGACACGTTTTTTTTTTTAATTTAATATATATATATTTCTTTTTCTATGCTCCGATGGATATCAATGTGCCGGCATTAAGCAACCAAGCTAGTTAGTGCATTCAGTTACAGACGTCACTGGTTTTGGTTTATTCCAATTCCACTTCAAATACTGGGCATCTCTTGTCATTTAGTCGTTGAAAATTAACATATTCCGTTCTGGTAGCTAGACTTTCTATAGATATTTAACAGAACGTTTTATCGTAAGGGGTTTTGTGGTTTCACTCATACCACAATATGATTCTTTGACAAGCTTATTCTTATTTCTAACTTTAGTGGACGATAAAATATATTCCTTACTGGTAGCTAACATTTCTATTTAACAGAACGTTTTATCATAATGGGGTTTTCGGTTTTTACACATACCGCAATATGATTCTTTGACAAGCTGATTCTCACTGCTAACTTTAGTGGTCGATAGAATTGGTCGCTAGCTTGATTGGTCGCTAGAATTGGTCGCTAGCTTGAGTCTGGTCAATTTCATGCACATCTTCACTTACAGTTTGCAACACTATGCAATGTCATTGGGTTCCAAAACACGTTTAGAAAACTATGTCAATGTGCTTTCCCATAGGGTTTTATGCAGAACAATTATCGGAAATCTATTTGTCAAAATCAAACTCTTAGCTGAACAAAGTGACTGTATCCAAGTTGTTATTGCATGAATACTGTCTTAATTTTAATATTTGTTTTGTTTTTACCTTCTTAATTTCTCGATCATTTATACCGAAGTAACTATTAACCAATGTTTTACGTGGTTTCATGTGAAAGACAACTCTGTTCTTACGAACTGATTTTTACACCACCAGGGTATGAGTTGGGGAATATCACTGAATATATTGGCCTGTTTGAAGTCAGGAGCTTTTAATTCTGTTGTTGTCGTCGGTAGCTGTATGCATATTTATTATTTTTTCTTCAATTATTGTTAATCATAAAGGGCCACCATTAATAA